>NW_004624753.1:4732968-4764010 GCF_000247695.1 Heterocephalus glaber
TGGAAGTCCCATTTGACCCAGCTATTCCCCTGCTGGGGATCTTCCCCAAAGAATTAAAAGAATCATACCACAGTGATATATACGCACTCATGTTCATAGCAACACAATTTGTAATAGCTAAAAGTTGGAAGCAGCCCAATTGCCCACCAACTGGAGACTGGATAAAGAAAATGTGAGGTTTTTTATAAAATGGAGTACCACTCAGCCACAAAAAATGAGAAATTAGAGACATTTATAGCTAAATGGATGCACATTGAGGCGATACTCTGAAGTGAAATCAATAGGACACATATGTGTAAATACCAAAGAGTTTCTCTAGTGTGAGAACTTGAAAGTGTAAATAATGACTAAAAGGTATAACAGATAATGTGAAATAGGAAGAAAAGGAGCAAAGGGGAAGGGGAAGTGGTAGCGGTAGGGGAAAGGAAAGAAGGGAATGGAATTAATATGAGAAAATGGAAAAATGGAATCAAATTCTTTGTAAATAGGGAGGGATGGAGGGGTTGACGGGAGGGTAGGAGAATGGGAAAAAAAAAAGAACCAAGAGAGTATGTAAAGGTGCAGATTTCCAATGATGAATGTCATTATATTGTATACCTAAAGTGTTCCAATAAAATTAATTTAAAAAATATATTGTGGTTCTTTAGTGATTACATAGGCACATACCAAAAAATTATATTGTGCTACCTTTACAAGTTTTAAACTTCAAATGCTGTCATGTCATATGTACTTTACGAACTGCTTTTTCTACTCAAAACTATATTTATGCTTTGTCATTGGAGTGTGTCTATAGTGTCTTTAGTTTTAACTAAGTTTTAAATTTTAATATTTGGATTTGTTCATTAAATATTTCCAATGAACCTATGCTACTAAGCCAACGTGCAAAAGAACTTACCTAAATAACTAAGTTAGAAAGGCAGAGTGAGATTTTATTTATTTATTTTAGAAAGCTTAATACCCTGCTTTTAATTATTAACAGAACAACTAGACAGAAAATCAATAAAAGAAGATTTGAACCACCCCATCAACCAACTTTACTAACATTTATAGAACACTCTGCCCCCAAATAATGAATACACATTTTTTTTTCAAAAGGACATGGAACAATCTCCAGGTTAGACCATATACTAGACCACAATATATTTAAAGTAATTTAAATCATTCAAAATATGTTCTGCAGCTGCAAATGAATTAAATAATAGAGAAAGGAAGAAATTTGAGTAATCTCCCATTTTTTTAGAAATTAACACATTTTTTTTCCTTAAATTCTTTTATTGGTACATTTTAGGTATATTTACATACATTTACATTTATCATTGAGTGCTTGCACATGATGTATCTTGGTTCTTATTTTTTCCCCACTTCTGTGAGCCCTTCACCCCCTCCACCCTTCCCTATTTATATAGACTTCATTTGAAAAGACTTTATGAACAAAACCTCAGTAGCACGGGAACTAGCACAAAGAATCAACAACTGGGATCTCATCTTATTAAAAAGCCTCTGCACTGCAAGAGAAACCACCACCAGAGCTAAGAGACAACCTACAATGTGGGAAAAAAATTTTAGCAGCTGTATCTCAGAGTGAGATTTTAAATCCACGTAGTCTTTCTCAAGGGAATATATTCTTTGCCACATGATTTTGCTACTCTATGAATTTAAAAGCTTTTAGAAAACCTTGTGCTACTCTCAATAATTTTTATTCCTTTTAGTATATCTGCCATACTTCTTTTTATTTAAGAGCAGTAGTGCTGAGTTGTGAGGTGTCCTTATAGAATGTCCAATCTAGCAGTCTGAAAGTAGGTATCTTCATAGAGACAAGGCAAGCTCAATTTTTTGGTGTCTTAATTTCACATTCCCACAGTGCTCTGAGCTTTATCCTAGCAGATCACTTACTATACTGCACAGCAGTTGTGGAACCATCCATCTACTTTCCTGTTAGATACTAAGCACTTTGAGGCCAAGAACTGTCAATTTCTCTTCTTTGTACCTCCAGGAATTAACAGTGTGCCCTATACATAGTAGGAATGGAATAAATGTTTGCAGGGTAAGTAAATAAAGACTAGTTCCACTCTTAATTCTTTTAAAATTCTTCATTTTACTTCTAATGTAACCGAGGCAGAAATTAATACACTCAACCTTCCAAAGACCTACATTCCTTGCGTGGTAAACACAGGAGACCCTGTGTCCATTTAGATTCTGTAGCTAGCGATCCTTTCATAGCTGAAGTCTATGAATGTAAATAGGAGGACAGAGAATCTGCATATACAGTGAAAAATTCCATATATATTTTGTTACCTAGCGACATCATGAGAAGCCTTTCATCTCAGTCTCATCTCATGAAAACAAAGGACAACATTGTTAGTGTCTGACTCACATCAGTACCGGGATGATGAACGGTGTCTTAGCACATAGTGATCAGGCAGCCCCAGAAAGTGGTCCCTTTATAGAAGCATTAATGAGGCAATTTGCTTAACCAGCATCCCCTTGCTGACCAAAATCAGACAAAGCTCTGGTGCATTTGAAGGCTTAGGGGGAAAAATCTCTCAGTAGAAATAGAAATCAGTCTTTGGCGGGTATTTGTGGCATGGAAGTTCATCTGAAGCATGCACCATTAGTCACCATCTGGTGGAAGAAACAGGACACCCTGCCTTCCTGCTGGAGAACATGGTCCTGTAGGTGACAGTGAGGAGGTTGATTTTGTTTGAGAGGGCTTTCCGCTGCTCTGACCCATTTATCAACAAGACATAGCCAGCAGTGTTCTCTAAGGAATAAGGGAATGTCACATCTGCTTAGGTTTGGTAGAGTGTAGCAGCAGATGGAATAGTTTCCTTACCCTGGCATTCAAATAGTCTCTGACCTGATACCCACAAGCAACCTCTTAGCCCATCCCCATCATGCTCATTGTACTGAAACACAGTATCTCCATCTTTTACTTTTCTTGATTTTTCTAGTTTGCCTGGAAGGCTTCTCATATTTGTACTTATAAAATTCTACTCTCAGAAATACTGGGACTCTAGCCCTCATTCTAGACTTCGCACCAACCTAGAGCCCAGATTCAATAAATCCAGTGACATTGTCCTAAACCTCCTGCATTGTTACTTTGAAGCATCATCTCTGAAAACTCTACACCCACTATCAGATCCAGTGAGCCTGTGGCTCCCTGCCCAAGCAGGGAGGTTCGAGACCCCATGGCTCCCCTCAGCTTCCTGAGCCTCCAGAAGAACCTAAGAAGTGTGTGCTGCTACTGGAAATGTTTTGACACAGAGAGGGTCTTGTCGCTCAGAAGTGTACAGCTGCACCTTGCTTTTCACTTGCCTTATGTTCTAGTTTGGGGAACACGCACATTCATGCCATGTACACTCAGTCCTGGGCCTGGCCCAGGAGAGGCCCAGCCCACCAGGACAGCCAGCACCAGGAAGCACCTCCCTCTTTGCCTCTGGCTTCCTTATGTCCCGGAATGGACATATTTCTCACACCCAAGAACCTGATAGGCACATTTTCTACTTTTTCTTTTTCCTCACCCTGCTCTTAGGAAATCGTTGGAAGAAGGATGCTGACAGAGACAGACTGGTGATCTTGAGGAAAGAACGCGGTCCAAAGAAGTGAAAGTCCCCATCTCCAGGTCTTGGCTTGGATTCTAATTGACATAATAAACCTGTTATTTAACTAAAAGTTTCTTTTTGTCCCCTTTGTGAAATAAGGAAAGTAAAAACCCACCCTATCAGACAAATGGACAAACAGGATAAAATCAATAATCAATAATCAATTCAACTCTTGGCTTGTGAAAAGCTCCACAGATCAGGGCATTACTGGGGAAACAATGATTACCGCCTAAAGATAAATTCTTTATCTGCCTGGAAGCAAAAATGACTGATGAGGCTTACAAAGTGATTACAGTCATTAACATTTGTTAAGAGCTGTACAGGGGACTTTCACATAATTCATGGCACTTAATCCTATTGCCATTAAAATATGAATGAATATTTTTCCCATTTAACAAAATGAGGAAACTGAGTTCCAAAAAGTTCAGTCTGCTTCAGACACCTCAGATGGTTTTAAGAAATTAACTGAAGTCTTTTGACTCTTGTTTTCTTTTTACAACACCGCTGTCTCAAGAAAGGTATTGCAGGAGAAGATGCATTAAAAGCATTACACTTGAGACTTTGTTATTTGTCCAAGACAAAATGCCCTGTGGGCATATAGTATTCTCAGATTCCTTTCATAAAGCCAAATTATCCTTGAAAATTATTAAAAGGTTTTAATTCAGATTCATTTCTGTGTTATGCTGATTAATACTTCCTGTGGAGGTCATTAACAACTATCAAGAACATTTTCACCATTCTTTTGGTTAAATGGACTTCCTTATAGAAACAAAAGCCATATGTGGCTAGATGGCAGCTCTAATAATTACAACCAAAACCAAATGTGAAGATAAAGATAAAATAAGATATATTTAAATGGAATCTTTTCCCAAATAGGTTGTATGGCAGGCACATCAGTAGCTATTTAGTAAGAGCATCTTTGCCTTTGATGATGATTCTTAAATATGTGCTAATTAAGAGTTTTGTTATTAATAAGTAAGAATATAGTACAAAGTTTAGAACACCGTGTATATATTATAAAAGTATCTAATAAAGTTGATCTTAAAATACAAATTTTAATTAATAAAGCAAATTTGGTGTTCAATTTATAAGAACAAGGCCAACAGTTCTGTTTTACTCATGACATTAAAAAGGGGATTATTCATCCATGTTCTGCCCCCATAGAGGGTGAAGTATGTGGGAAAGTTACTTGACAGATGGACATTTCTGAAGTCTAGTAGCAGAAATGGCAGAATAATCATTCACAGAACCCCCTACTACACCATAGAAAATGTATTCTGATAGGATCATCCTGATAGTGCCAGCCTCTTACTGCTTTTGTATCCCTCAGTAGTTACAAATTAGCTTAGAGAATCAGCAGTCAGTAAATCTTAGCCTCCTTCCTCTCCTAAACCAGCAACTCATTCCTGAGCATACAAAAGAACACAGAGAGGGGACAAGGTAATACCCGCTCTGCTGTCTTTGCTAAAACTAGAGAACTGAGAACGGGCCCTTAATTTCTTGAAGCAAATAGCACATTTCATTGTGTTAGTCATGTTTCTTATTTGCTGCATTTTCCATGCTTTGACTTCTCAGAGAGTCTTGCTAATCTGGGGATACTGACCATCCTAGGGAGATAAAAAAGGGCTCACTCAGAACACATCTTTCATACACAAACTGACAGATCCAGATTCTCTCGTTATTATCTTCATTTAATACACCAAGCCAGTAATCCCCACCCTGAATCAACCTAAGACCAGGTCCTGGACAACTGGAGGGTACCTCCATAACCCAGAACCCACCGAAATATATAAGCTAGCTGATCATACAATGTTTACTTTGTCCTCTTTCTCTTTCTGAGCTTTGCTAGTTGTAGTCATGGGGCTTTTGTTTTGTTTGGAGCGATATAGGGATCAAACCCAACGGCTGGCCCTGAGTCACACCCCTCTCTCCATGAACCTCAATACAGGGTTCCGGCTTTCCTGCCTCTGTGAATCCTTAGTTTGGGGCACTGGATAAGAGTCTCTAGTTTGTCCCCTCCCATCCTACATCCCTGTCTCATCCCATAGGTCATCAGGGTGATAACAGAGTCAATATTCTGTTATGTATATGTGAAAAACTTTAAATGTTTACCATCTCTAAATTAGTGTATTTTAATTTAAGAAGCTGTTGCTAAACTCAAGCTCACCAGCAAACTACGAAGCTCCCTTGCACAGTGATTCTCAAGCCCAGGATTGAGCACCATCAAGGAATTACTTGAAATCGCAGACTCCCAAATCTGCCTCCCAGCCCTCCCAGCAGGCACCTGTGGTGGAGGACACAGGAGCTGGCTCAACCTGAGACTGGAACGTCCAGCCGGTTTGGGCACCATCGCTTTAACAATGGTTCTAAAATCATCCCATTTCACAACCACAGCTCTACAAGAATTTGGGGTCCATTAAGAGACCAGAAGCTGAGTTTTCCAAAGAAGACTATATTTTACTATCACAGGTAATGGCAGTAGCCCCAGGTTTCTGAGATGAAGATTGCTGAGGATTTTATCAAGACAAGGGGCAGTTGGCATGACCTGAGTTATGAGTTCAAATCCACTAGCACACCAACCCTTCTCATCATTTGAATTAGCCCCATCATTGCTTAATCAAGCATCTACCATGGCAAAGATTCTATCCTATCGTACAGAAGTAACAGTGGAAACGTTTTTGAGTTCTGTGTGCCCACCACCATTTTAAGCCCAGCACAAGAATTAGCTCTCTAATTTCAGAACAAACCTATGAGGTAGATGCCGATGCCACCCCAATTTCATACATTAAACAACTAAGGTCCACAGAGGAAAAGCAATTTGCCCAAAGCCACAGAGCTAGCAAACCACAGGATTGAGATTGGAACTCAGGATTACAACTCAGTTCTAAACCCTAAGGTCTCTTAGGCAGCACTGTGGAGAATTAGCATTTGTGGGATACCCCAGAACGAGGCCACTTCATCTACTGTCTCATTTAATGCTCCTAAGGAAATAGGCTCAGCTGCTTGTCATTTATCCAACATAGAACAGTAAATAAATCATTTGAACCCTGTATAACTTCAGGACTCTTTTGGATGCCTACTCCTGCAGCATTCATGCAGGATTTGTAAAACACTGACTGGCTCAGCCTGGATGCAGAGGCTGAGAGCCAGCAGTGACAGATGCCCACTGCAAAACAAGCCCGGGCCTCTCTGTAAATAACACATCATTTGTGACTGCATTGCTATGTTTTCTGTTCAAGCGCCCAGCTGTGCTTTCTTCACACAATCTCTACAAGCTCTTCCTTCTCAAGAACCCAGGGAGAAAAGCAGGAGGCCGAGCTTTCGTTTGGGTTGCTGGTGAGTTCTCTTGTCCAGCCCACCTGCCCCTTCAGGTCCACCTTCCCTTGCTGCATGAGGGCCCCACTGGTCTTGGGTACGTGGAGGAGGAGCCTGTCACTTGCTGTACCCCACTTCCTCTCTCTGCCTGAGCACTGCCATCTCCCTGGGGCCCTCTCTTTTCAGGGAGCAGAGCACAGGATCGCCTCTCGGCTCAGGTCCCCAAATCCTACTGGGGTTTTGGAGTCTCCTCCAGAGTCTGACAGGAAGTAGGTGACGGGTCCTTTGGTCCAGCACCCATCAGAGCTCTCCTAATGCTTTACTGAGACATCTTTATCAAGTGTCAGGATTTGGAGTTACTGGAAAGAAATCCCTACCCTCCTCCGATTTCTGACTCGCAAACATTTGCCTCAACTTTCCAACCCCCAAAATAACGTTTTGTAAAGGAACAGACCAGAAGAGGTTCTAGACCACCTCTCGAGCCCCACCATCCCCTGACATAAGAAGAGCAAAGAGAGAGGAAATCACCACACGAAAACCAGCGCTTAATATTTCAAAAATATTTTCCAGTCGCGTCAGCAACTATCCAATGCCTGCAGTGTGCCAGAAGGTGTGCTGAAGACTCATGCCTCCCTCACTGTTCACATTGCTACTACTATATGGCCAGTACATCGACGGCGAGGAAAGTAATTCTCAGAGGTGAGGTGATTTGTCCCCTGTCGTGGGGAAGTGCCTGGAAGTGTGTCGGCCCCCAGATCCCAGCTAAGGGGGAAGGGGCAGTGCCCTTCTCAGCGCATCAGTGACTGGCAGCTGGTTTGACCAATAGGAGGCGCCAACGGAACATGGTCGTAGGATGAGGAAGAAGCCAGGGTCTCTTCCCAGGCTTTTCTTCTTGGGCCAGGCCGCTTCTGTGGCAGCTCTGTTACGCCAGGCTTTGCAGCCACTCCCACCTGTTCGCCCCATTCCCCTCACTGGATTCCTTCCGCTGGGAGTATTTGAAATTGCGCCCCTTTACCCGGTTAGAGTGTGGGTGTTCTACTGGTGTTTGCTCTCTTTTGCCTGTCCTACCTCGAAGGAGGGCTGGGGTCGGGAAACAGCCTGCAAGGTGAGATAGGAGCTCTCGCTGCCAAAGGCCTTGCTCTCAGGACGGCAGAGGAGTCAGGGGCAGAAGGATGGGAAAGAGGCCCCTCCACCCCGCCCGTCCCCGCCCGAGAGAGAGTTCCCACCGGAAGTATCATTTTACTTCCCTTTTGCCTTGAAGGAGTCAATCATGGTAACGCAACTTACAAATGAGTTCTTTGTAGCCCAGCAAATAAAACACAGCTTTTGTCTGCTGTTCTGAAGTGGAGTGGGAAGGTAAGAGGGGAGGCTGAGACTCACTGCCTGGGGACTTCTGCGGGACAGCAGTAACTTTGGGGTCACCCAGCGGCAGTGATTGCACCTAGGGGAATGGCAGTGGGTGCCCAGACCCGGCCAGGAGATCTGATTACTGGGTATGAGTCCACGTTTCTGGACCACATCATCTGACCACCTAAATAGCCATGGGACACATCTGCATAATCCACCTTACGTCTGTAGCTATTGCTATAGTAACCAGCAACCAGGACTTCTTTTTTAGACTAAGTTCCTTTCTTTGAGGGAAAATGTTCATCCTGTATTTGAAAGAAAACAATCTATACGCAAGAAGTATGACCTTACATATTCAGAGAGGCTCATCTTAACTAAAAAATAACAAAATAGTGATGTTGGGCAGCATCAGTTAGTTCAATTAGAAGCTGCTGGTTGTGAACTGTACACATTTCAAAGAGAAAGAATGTTCTAAAGAAGCCTGTCTCAGATCAATCTGCTTCTCATTTATATTTAATGTTCTTGCAAATGGTGAAACAGAACAGTTCGTGCTGAGCAATAAGCTTCTGGGTTGAATCTAACAGCTTTTAAAACCAAGGGGTGTGAGGAGTCCAGGTTCAGAGGGGCCTGCTTCTAGATTTGATGTCTCTTCTAGGCAACTCATCAAAGAGCCTGACCTTGGAGGATATTGCAAGAAATTGCTTTTATCTATTTTCTTCCATCATCACCCCCCAAAGGAGCCAGGATCCCCCTTTCTTGTCCCTTACAGATACTTCATTTTGAAAAAGTGATAGCTTGCCTGCTATTTTTAGGCATAAAAACTCCAGTCTGGCTCAATTTAAAACTTTAATCCAACTTCACTTTCAGCCCCTCCTGCTCTGAAGACCAGCTGGGCCTCTACCTAAGGACAGAAAGTGAGGTGATCAGACAGTCACTTCTCCACTGGGACTGGCTGAAGGAAGAAGGACGGGGAAGGGAACCGTGACCCTACAGGCCCGGGAGACTGCTCCTCGTGGTTGTTCACGGTGCTTCTGATTGCAGAGCCGTCTAACCCAAGAGGTCGCTCTTGCCTCCCTGCCCAGACAGCTCATACCCAGGGCTCTTGCCTCAGTGGTCTCTTTACCTGGTGATGGTCACCTTGCCTGGGCTATCAGCAAAGTGGCTTAACTCCTGCACTTTCAGAACTACAGGTTGAGCAACCCTTATTCAAAATGCTTGGGACCAGGAATGTTTGGGATTTTGAAATTTGGGGAATGTTATTTCAATATGCCTCATGAGATATCTTGGAAATGGCACACAAATCTAAACATGAAATTCATTTATGTCTCATATGCACCTTATATAGATAGGCTGAAGGAAATACTAATTCTATGCATTAAGCAAAGTTTATGTACATTGAACCATCAGAAAACATCACTCATGGCATCTTAGTGCTCAAAAAGTTGAAGACTCTGGAGCATTTGAGAGTTCAGAGTTCTGGATTAGGGGTGCTCACCCTATTATCTACTTGACCCATCTTTTCATGCCAAGCAGAAGGAGGGCGCTGTCCCTGGGCTGCCACCAATCCTGATGTTTCCCCCTCTCCCTAAAGTGCAGAGGTAGATCCCTGCAGGTGAGAGGCGGTCTCAGCCCTGTGCCCCATGCTCTGAGAGCTTCTCTTTGAGCCCACATCATGTAGCTTGGGTGTGGAGTGTTGGAGCCTCCTGACCCCTTCCCCCAAGGAAGAGCCGCCCTGTCCCTCTTCCTAGATCCCAGCGCTGACTCTTCTCAGAGCTCCAAATTTCTGCTTAATCAAACAGCCAGGCTGGTGGCAGCAGGTCTGCCTTGCTGCTGCTGCTCCTCCTGGGTGCTTTCTGGTTTCACTTGCAGGGCTTTAAATGCAATCAAGCATAATCCTCCAAGTTACACTTAGCATTCTGTTACTTAAAACACAAAGCCAGGCTTCCTGACAAATAAAAGGATGGGGGATATAGCTTCGCTGGGTGGTAGAGCGCCCCTGGGTTCCATCCTCTTTAACACACACACACACACACACACACACACACACACCCCACACACACATCACACATGCATCACAAAAGACTGTTTTCCTCAAACTGACACAAAGCACATTTGAAAGCATCTATTCAATGGATAATTTTAAATTATACTATTTATCAAAACTAACCAGAAAATACAGAAAAATCTAAACAGATTTTTTTTTTAAAGAAATAGATTTGTAAGAATGTCATGCCTCCCCCCATACATCTCAAGCCTCAGAGGCATCCCCAGGATTCTCTGCATTTCTTATTTTGTGTGTTCTGTACCTTTCTCCTTTTTTCTTGCCCAATTTAGCAAGTAGTTTATGTAATTTTTGTTTTATTTTTTACCCCCAAAAGAAGCAGTTTTGGGTTTGTTTACTGGTCCTGATCCTGTTTTTCTGTTTTCTAATTCACATATTTTTGCTTTTAACTTTCTCCTATTTCCCTGCTCCACCTGGGCCAGCATCTTCAGCTGAGCTACAGCCCCCCCCAAAAAAATTAAAATTTTTTAATATTTTTGAGATAGTCTCTCTAAGTCATGAAGTTGCCCGGGAAGGCTCAAATTTGCTACCTCCCTGACTCAGCCTCCCAAAGCACTAAGATTACAGGTGTGCACCACGGCACCCAGCTCCTTTTAACACTTTTACTTCTATTTTACTTCTTTCTGTTTTATTTTTCACAGTTTCCTTTTCTAACTCTCTTACTAAAGTGCTCATTTTTTTTCTATCCTTTCACGTATGTTAATATGCAAAGCAAGAATTTTTCCTTACGCCACTTAAATATATTCCTAAAGTCTGGCATACCTATAGTATTTTCGTGAGTATATTTTATAGGTACACTGCTATTTTTCATTTCTAAAGTGGAAGAGACTTTTGATTGATTTTGCTATTAATTTGACTTCATTGCATTGTGCTAGAAAAATGCTCTTTGTACTTTTTGGATTTTTTTTTTTACAATTACCTAATATACCTTAATTTCTCAATCTCTACCACCTGTACTTGAAAACCAGGGTACAGATTTTGAATATATCAACCAGCTCTTCCCATGAATGTCATTATTTTGTTATCAGTTATTAAATATTAATAGTTAATAAATAATGCAATATATGTTACTAGTTCTTCCTTGTGCTTTTTGGCTTATTTGATCTGTCATAAAATAAGAGGAGAGACTGAAAGTCTGATATCAGTGCAGTTCTGTGGATGTCTCCTTTAGTCCCTGAATCCTGCCACGTGAATGCGACGTGAATGTCCCTCCATGATTCTTCCGTCTTCACTGAGAATTGCACTTTGGCGTTGAGTCTCTGAGTGCTCTGTGACCTGAGTTCCGTATTGATAGGGCTGCAGCCCAGCACTTCTCCCTCCCTTCTCTCACCCTCTCCTCAGATCCCTATTCTTGTCACTTACATAGCTTATTAGCTTTGTGCTGTTAAATACCTCAGGCTTCGAGTCTTTGATGTGAAATTTACCAAATCTACACTTTCCAGGCATATATTTGTCCATTTAAATACTTTCAATCTTTCTGAATCAATTTTTTTAAAGTATCTCTCTTGTGTAGGAACAGGAATTAGATATTGCTTGGTGGTTCACTCTGAAAATATATTTCTTTTACTAAGCCAATTGTTTTCAGATCAAGAAAGGGTTTTTTTACATATAGATACAACAGCTGTGCATTGCCTTAATTTTTTATTTGTTTTATGTAGTTTTATTAAAATATTTCATTGCGTAGTCTATTTTCTTAGCTTATATTTTATCTTTAAAATATAATTCTGATGTGAGTATACAAAGGATTATATTTTGCTTCTAGTGCTTCCATTTATAATTTTATATATTATTTGTAAGCTCTTTTGCTTTTCGTAGTTTGCTAGTTTCCTACTATAAACAATATTTTTTCTCTCCTTTCTAATCCCTCTCTTCTATTTTAGTCAATTTCATCATCTTTATTAGTGCTTAAATTTCTACTCTTAAATACACTCATATTCTATCACAACTTTAAAAGATACACTTTTCAGGCCGGGGATTTAGCTCAGTGGTTCTAGCGCCTGCCTTGCAAGTGCAAGGATCTGAGTTCGCTCTCCAGTACCAAAAAAAAAAAAAAAAAAGATACACTTTCTGATGAGAAACTGGGTTTTGGGGGTTTTTTAAAGACAGTCTCACAGTGTAGCCCAGGCTGCCCTTGAACTCACCGCAGTCCTTCTGCCCCAGTCTTCCAAGTCCTGGAGGGCTAGGATTACAGGTGTGCACCATTATGCCCAGCTGGTATTTTTCATAATCAAGTGTCACTCCTAAAGGCCACCTATTACTTGTGAGGGAGAATAAACCAAATAAAGCAGTGATTATATGTAGTGGAAAAATTGGATGACATCTTGACTAGATGATATAATTAACATCACCTGTGAGGGCCAGATGAGCTTCTGGTGAACTCAAGTGGTAGTCCTGAGAAGGACACAACATCACCTATGCAGTGGTATAGCCAGGAAAGCAAAACCTAGACCAAATCATAAGAAAACCAGACAGATACAAGTAAGGAAAGTTCTGCTAAAATTAAAAATAAAAATAAAGCATTTGTGGGGACCATATTCTTCCAGATCAGCCGTGTCCTAAAAAGGCAAAGGCCAAGGAAATGTTCCAGATTAAAGGAGGTTGGCTACGTCCTGTATGACAATAAAATGTGTTATAAATGATACTACTGGGTTTGCTGACAAAGCTTGAATATAGCTGGTAGTTTAGATAACAAGTGTATCAATGCATTTATGGAGTTGACAATTGTACAGCAATTATGGAAGAGCATATCCCCATTGTTAGAAAATACAAGCTGACATATTTAGGAGGAAAGGGTTATGATGTATGTAACTTACTCTCAAGTGGTTCAGAAAAAATTACGTATGCATACATATATATGTATCAACATCTGTGTCCATAAAAGGAGACTAATGATAAACCAAGTGGCGTAAACAGTAGGTGAAACAGTAATATTATTATAGGTGTTCTTTTACTGTTTTTGGTTTTGCAACTTTAATAATTTTTTAAATACTGTTTGCATTTTTGCATATACTCATCCATTTTCCTTCTTTCTTCCATTGTATTTCTGTTGTAACTAATATTTATATTTGTCTGATATCCTGATTTTCATATTTGCCTTAGATGTAAAATTACAGTTAAATATTTTCAGTACTCACTGCCAGTCCTTTTGCCACGGCTTTCTTAGTCACCTCCTAATTGGTTAAAGAGTCTTTTAAGTAAGTCCCTTAGAAGGGCTCATGGGAGCACTATCCCTGAGCTCTTACATTAAAAAGCACATTTTTTTATAGTCTTTATGCTTGAAGGACAGCTTGCCCAAAGATAAATCCTTGATGCACACTTGGTAGAAATGGCTCCATTGTCCTCTGGCAGCAAATGTAACTACAGAGAAACCTGCAGTCAGCTGATTTTCTTTTAGCCCTGAAGACTCCTTTTTTTCCTTTGACAAAAGGCTGTTGTCACTATTGTACAGTTCAACTATTTTAATAGGGTATGTTTTTGTGTTGACTGATCTGACCCAACTTTCCCTGAAGCATGGCATACAATTTCAATGCATAGAATTGTTTCTAATTTCAGAAAAATTCTCTTGAATTATATTTTGAGTATGTAATGCAGTCCATCTGTGACTGTCAATCATGATGTGTCAATTTGGATTAAGAAATGCCTAGTAGATTAGAAACACACACTTTGGAGTCTGTCTGGTGTGTCATACAGATGTGACCTGGGTACTATCGATAGTCCTTGGGCCCTTTCCTCTCTGTCACTCTTCCCCTGCTATGCTTCCTGTCTGCCATGAACTAAGCAGCTGTGCTCCACCATACCCTTCCCCATGATATTTCTGCCTCAGAGCCAGCTGGCCATGAACTGAATTCCCTGAAACTGTAAGCCAAATCACCTCTCCTCCTTTAGGTTGTGGGTGTTGGGTATTGTGTCCCAGAAGTGGGAAAGCTAATGCAATATCCCTTTGTCTTGTGTTTTCTTTAAAGACACCAAATCTGTGCATTCTGGATGTCCTTTAACTTTTTCTTATAGCTACCTTCGGATAGAAGGAGGCCCTGTTCCGTAGGTTGGCTGCTATTGGTTCCTAACTCCATGTACTTATCCAAGTGGAGGTTAACTGAATCAGGTCCTGTCTGATCAGCAGAATGTACACAACACCATCCTACCAGAATTGGGTCTCAGTTCTCAGTTCTCTGTGTTTTTCTTTTTTCCTGTCCTCAGCATAAGTTGCTGTTCCTCACTTCTCTGTCACTAAAAAGGGGGCTACATGAGAAATGGGGGGGGGGTCTCATCTCCCTATAATAAGAATTTCTGTTTTCCTATCTTTCAGTATAACAAAATTATCCAATGAGATCTACAAACTTGATATTATGGTTAGTATTTGTTGATGAGCATCATGTTCTTTTTATGTTCCATTCACACTTACTGTAGTACAAAAAAAGAAATATGAACACTTTTGTTCTTCATTCTCTCCGAAATTCAGTTTTATTATCTGTATAATGAACTCAGTGAAATGCATCTTGCAAAATTCTTGCAAGGATTAGCAATAGGATATGTAATCTTCTACTATGGTTTATGGCATACAGTAGGTGGTTTACAGCTGGATAGCTATTGATTTCCATATGTGGTCTATTTATCTCTCTGCTTCATTCTTTATATTTAATGAAGACCAATTTTAATTCAAAGCAAAAATACCCTGAAAACTTAGCCTATCCTACAATTAATAGAAGTATAGAACGGCAACTCAGAACAAAATCTCTCATTTGATTTTAGTCCAGCCTAGGAAAATCCAAATTTTGATGTATTCTTCTTTCCAATTTTAAAAATTGGAGTAGGAAAAATATCTTTTTATATTTATTACTGTGATGATAATACATTATTTAATCTGTTCAAAAAGGATGACGTGAAAGGTAGTTTTGAAAAACCACTTAAATATTGAGCAGTATGATCCAAAAAGACACAGTGAAAATACTATAGCTTTTGAAGTAAAAAATGCCAAGCCCTGTGATTTGGGATTAAGCTACTCAATTCTTTTGAACTTCAAGTTTTTCATCTGTAAATAAGATATTTGTTTATTTCATAAATGAAATAAGAGCTATGAAAAGATTATACAATTTTAACTACTTTTTACTATGTGCCCCAAATATTTGTATCAGAAAAATAACTGTGATTTATTATCCACATTTGTGAATTTGGAGCCCTAGCATTTCTACATTCACTAGGTGTCAGGGTGAGAGCTACTCAGCGTAGTGATGACTACATTTGTCTAGGTGCTATCTCAGGAAGCCAGGGATACCTAACCACAGCCACCTTTCCAAAATTTATTTGAGGCCCACTAAGGTTACTTTTGTGTGAGGAGTTTCAGACTAAGCTGACTTCCTCAGCTCAGTTCAGTGGCAGTAAGGTCTAACAAGGCCATGAGACCAGAGAGCAGCACTCTTAGCACCCATTTCTAGAGTACTCAATTAAATCTTTACTCTGCAGCTGGGTGAAAGATCGTTACAAATTTGTCATTTTCCAAGCTTTTTTAATAGCTCCTTGTATGTGATTCCCACATCCAGCCAGTTGTCTATCTTTCTGAAGCACTCTGAGATAATGCCTTTCTCTTAAAATCACCGTGGGTGTGAAATTCTTAAAAGCTCTGCCAACTAATGTCTCATAGGATTCCAGGTGTGATATTTTATTGTTGTCATCTCTGAATAATGCAATTATCAGGAGATATATTCTTAAAAAGACTTCAGTAAGCACTTTGTGAGTTTTACTCGTCATACTCGAGGGATGCGTGAAACCAACATGCCACCATTTTTTGCTATCTCATCCATAACTTCCAGGAACAGCCCACAGCCATTTCCCCGCTTGCTCTGCAAACTCCCACTATCCAGAATAAACCATCTGTCGGCCAAAGTGATCATTTGGTTCTTCTTGGGGCTATTCAATACCCGCCGGGTTTATTTTATTAACATTTTTTAAAGGCAATCTTTTGGAATGTCAGCCACTCACATCAGAAAGGGAAATTGATGGAGTTGAAATCACTATGCTAAGGACAATTTCTAGAATGTCAGCTTGCCAACAGCAAAGAAAATGCTTTCTACGTAATAGAACTATACCTAAACAACAGCAACAACAAAGACTCTGTTTTTATCTTGGGTTCATGAAGACATCTCATCCCTCAAGTCCTTCCCTTACTGTAATCCTTTGATACATTTACAATTTGAACAAATCATGTGATTTATAATAGCATTTGGTTTGCATGATTGTGAAAGAGCCGTGAGATAAAAGCATTTGAATTGAACAAAAGTAGAGAATATAAAAATATTGCCATTGCATTAGTGAATGGATTGTTGGCTATATGTCTAATTTATCTCTTCAGAAAAATCTTCACGTAAGGTGCTGAAAGGTTGTACACACATTTAGCAGAAAATCTAAGAAGTTATTCTGAAAACATGAGATGACCCATTAAGTGTGTTTTCACAATGCATTACCAGAGCATCCATCAAATCAAATGCCAATGACCAGAATAATGTGTGCACAGCCACCATACTGGCCATGTCAGTGGAAGGTCAGATTTATGAAAAGACCAGATTTAGGCACCATTGGGGCTTACTTATCAGACACCACCATGAAGTCAGCATAGTCATGAGGTAGCCACCCATGGATGGTCAGGCTGAGCTCTGCCCCAGACTCTAGAGGCAGCACTCAGTTGCATTGCACTGTGGCTAAAACCCTGCACAATCGGACTCCTCCCGGGCAGGGAACTCCATTATCTCAGTCAGATGCAACCTCTGGACCCAACCCCAGTCCTTTGCTTTAGAACATTCAGAGTAGCAGATGATGTTTGAGTTCTGGAAGCAAAACCCTTTCCAGATCCAGCTTCCTATATGGGTCAGCCTGGCTTATTTCTGCACACAGCAGCACAGGGACATATGACATGCAGGACAGGCTCGTCTCATTGATCTGCATCTTCTGTGATGCACAACACTCAGCTCACTCTGAATAACTGGAAGCCTCGTTCCCCACCCTCACTCTCTCCAGACTGGTGCATCCTGATCCCAGAACAGTCTTGGTGTGGCAGACAGGTCCACTTGCCTCGTCTCTGAGAGCCAGCTCACAGCCCATAGTCAACTTGAGTTTATCCAGAATGCTGAAATACAAGGGGTGAAAGCGGCTATGTTCCCTCACTGGCTTTATGACACAAGGGCCCAGAGAAAGGCAATTTGAGTAAGACTTCATGATGGAAATGATGCCACCTCAACTTCACTTTAGCCAGTAAGAGCAGCCAGGTTTAGTCAGTCGATGACATAAAGTAAGCTTCCTAGGAGTGAATCTTGGGGGGCTTTCAAGCTTTGCAGAAATGAATCCTGGTTCTGAAGCTTAGCCCTTGTTTATATTAGGTCAGGTGCTTGGGCTGTCTGAGCAGGTTTTTTCCATATGTGATTTTATAATAAAACTTAGAGCCCAGGATTAGTAACAGAATTAAGGAGATATGTATAAAACTCTTGCTGCTGTTCCTAACCTCTGGTAAGTGACTGATAAATAGTACCCATTAATTTCAGTATAGGAATGAACTATAATTTATAAGAACAATTGTATAGTACTAAATGAAAGTATGTTTGTGTGTAGTTATAACATTACATTTTTAATAATTTTATTAGTGCATATTAATAGTACACGATGATGTGGTCTATTTGGGGAAGTTAGTACATGTAATTAACATATCTTAATCAATTTCAGTCTTATTACCCCTTCTCTTCTTTCTCCCCTTCTATTTGTCTCTTTCCCCATCTCCAGAAGTCTACCTCTTGGTTTCCTGTCCTTGCTTATTTATTTATTCATTCATTCATTTTTGTGGTTCTGATATAAGAGAAATTATGTAATATTTAACTTTCTGAGTCTGGCTAATTTCACTTAACATGGTGGTTTCTAGTTCCAACTGTTTTCCTGCAAACTACAGAAAGGCCAAGTAGTAGTCCCTTGGGTGAATGCACCACATTTTCTTCATCCACTCATCTGTTGATGAGCCTCTTAGCTATTGTGAATTGCACTGCTATAAATATGGAGTAATTATGTTTCTCTCTATTGTGTAGTCCTAAAGTCTTTCAGGAATATGCCCAAGAGTGCTACCCTGGGTCAAATGGCATTTCCGTGTTTATTCTTTTGCAGAATCTTCACACTGATTTCCAGAGTGGTTGTGCTAGCTTACTTTCCCACCAATCATGTAGTATCCTCCTCCAGCATGCATTGTTATATTCTTGATGGTAGCCATTCTGACTTGGGTGAGACAGAATCTCAGTACTACAGTTTTCAATTTGCATTTTTCTCATGGCTAGAAGTGTTGAACATTTTTTCATACCTGTTTTGGCCATTTGAGCGTCTTCTTTTGAGAAGTACCCATTCAGTTTATTTGCCCATTTTTTCCCCTATCCAAACTGAAAGTGTAAATAAGGACTGAAAGGTATAATAGATAATGTGAAACAGGAACAAAAGGTTTATTCAGCACAGTTTTTGAGGCTATCATGTTATTATACTTAAATCTATAGCATTCCTGTTACTGCGTTGAGGCACTCCAATTTGATGTATCCATTCCTGATTAATGTGATCTATTTTGCACTTAGAAAGCCATTGTTCAAATTGTATGTAATGCTTCACTTCTGTAAATAATGTCATGAACATTCTTTCCACAGGTCCAAAATGTTGTCAAGGATAAATGCCCGAAGTAGAACTCCTAGGTATAAATATTTTAAATTTTATTGGCTATTGGCAAATTCCTTTCTAAAGTGATGATATCAGTTTACATTCTCACCATCAGTTTTTAACTATTTCTGTATCTTCATGTTCCTGCCAGTGTTTAAATTTTTTCCAATCAGATTGGAAAGTAATATGTTGTGTTAATTAATTTTCCTTAAATATTTTAGTTATGAATACTTTGCTATATAGACTGAGAATACACTCTTCATGTATGCTTCTGTATCAGTGTTCACTAGAGGAATGGATTTACAAGATATATATAAATATATTTACGGATTTACTTTCAGAGTCAGATGTGGAAGGGTACAGAGGGGCCTGCTGCAAGCTGGAGATCCCAAGGGTCCAGTCAAAAGCCAGAGGGCTGGAGCTCTCTGCAGAGTCCCATGTGGGTCCATGTCAGGAAGCCAAGGGTCTGCACTGGAAGTCTGGAGGCAGAAGTCCAAAGGCAATGGAGAAGACTGGAGCTCCTCCAAAGAAAAAGAAGACTTCCTTCTTTCCCTTTTTATTCCATCCAGGCTACAAGCCTATTGGTTGGTGCCACCCATGCCCAGGGTGAGCCTTCCTTCTTCAGTAAGTCCATCATCCAGACACACCCAGAGCTGTGCTAAACCAATCAGCTGGGCACTTCTTATTCAAGTTGACACCACAGTGAACTATCACAATGGTGACAGCAAGTATTCTATTTTTCTCAAAAGCATTTCCTGTTACTGCATTGATGTTTTTGTTATTGTAAATGGAATTTGCTAAATGGTACTTGCTTGGAAATATAGAATCCATTGATTTTGTATGTTGATATTTTATCAGATCCACTTCCATACTATTTCATGTACTTTCCATAGCCTGACATTCATTATCATGTGTTTTCCAGGTAAACAATTATATTATCTATAACTAATCATGATTTTTATTTCTTTCTCTCTAAAGCATTATACATTTTGTTTCTTCACTTGTTTCCTTTTTGAGTACAATTTGATATTAACCATTGCAGCCAACATCTTTGTTTTAGTCCTGGTTTAAATTGTGATGTTTGCTACATATTTCTGTTAAATAACTTTCATCAGACTAGGGAAATTTTCTTCTATTCCTAGTTTGCTCTTTTCTGTGTGTGTATCTTAATCATATGCAAGCACTGAATTTTGAATTTCTAATTAGTTCCTTCTTTTCACTGCTTGTAATTTGTTTCCTGGGTGCAATATTTTCCCTAATCTTTGACAGTATTAGATTCATCTTTGGCATTGTGTTCTTAATGCTTTAGTAGCTCAGGGTTGTTGTTGTTGTTTTTTTTCTGATTAGGTCCTATGTTTTGTCTTTCTTTCATTGAGTGGCTTTCCTCAATCTCTCATTCCCGACTTTGAATTTATCTCTGTGCTGTGATCTCTGCAGCTGGGCAGCTGTCTCTGTATGAAGGAGAAAGCAGGAGAGTTGGACTCCACAGCCTTTGGATGAATGTTGGAGCAAGGCAGCGTGCCCATGGTGGGTTATCTTTGCACCTGGTCTTCTGGGCTTAGCAGTTCTGTTCTTCCACCTGTCACCAACACTTGGCTCTCTGTCCCCAAAATTGCTTCTTCTGGAAACAGATACTGCTGTTAAAGCTTGCTAGCCCTAAAATTTTGTGTGTGTGTGTGTGTAAAAGAAGGAGAGAAAAAAATCTCTAAGGGGTTCACCAGTTATAGATTTTACTACAATAATCAAACTAATCAATCTCCTATTGTCCCTTGCCCTTGTGTACCCTCTGGTTTCCACCACTTCTTAGAAGAATGGCTGATATTGTTCTCACTTTTGATGGTGTTGCTCTCTCGTGGGCTGCTGCACATGTTTGAGGTTCTTTTTAATCTCTTTAAACTATGATCTCATTTGTAATTTAGGGATTCATCACAATTTGGGGGAGAATTTCCTTGTTTTGTAGAGAATATACCTATATATTTTTGCATACTCATGCACACATAGACATAGATGAATATATAGACATAGAAACTTTCATTTCTAGGTTCACTTGAAACATATCAGAGTTCAATATGCTCTCACCTTGCTATTTTAAAACCAAAGCATCCTCTCTTTAAATGAGTATCTGACTATTGGAGACTTTCTAAACTTGAACCTGATATCTTTACTACACAGGACATAAATTGTATACACTGAAATAGCAGGATCAAATATGACTTGGTAAAATATGATTTGATCTCAGAATGGCCACTCTCTTGATCTAAATATAGGGAATAAGAGTTGACCAACTAGAAAACTATCTGCAAATTGCTGTCTGGGTCTCACTGATTCTATTTATTAGTTTTGTGACCCTGAATAAGTTATTTGATATTTCTGGGCCTCGGTCGGGTTGCTGGAAGGGTCAAGCAGATAAAAATGTACATGAAGATAATTCATGATCGACTAAGCATTGTGTATGGAAATAATTACTGCTGGCATTGCTCCTGTTATCTTTGATTTCTCATCTGTCACACCTGTAGCTTCAGGTGTTCCCATCTAAAACACATACTGCCTGCTGTATCACATACCTTTGTGTCACTATACAGAACCACCCAAGGAAATTAACTTATAAAGAGAAAAGGTTTATTTTGGTTCATGGTTTTGGAGTCCATCCTTGCATGGCCTCATTGAATTGGGCTTTTGGCATGAACAGCCCATCCTGGCAGAATCACGTGGCAGAGAAAAACTGCTCCCCTTATGAGCCAGGGGAAAAAAAGAGGGAGAGAAAGAGGACAGGGTCCTACAGTCCCTTTCCAGGCCACACCTGCACATCCTAAGACCCTCCCAAAGGGCTCCTCCATGTCTGAAAGGTTCCGCCATCTGCCAATAGCTCCACCCTGGGGACTGAGATTTTAACACATGTACCCTAGCGCCTATTTGTATATGAATATACTTCATGGAAATATTTTCACAATATTACAGAAAGCCAACAACACATTATTTTGAATATATAAATCATGTTGTCTGAAAGAATGCATATTGCTGTAGCTTATAGGACAGACCTTCAAGTCAGACAGATGTGGGGTCTAATCTTCCTTGCTTTGTAAATCCTTTCTTGAGACAATCAGAGCTCATTGGCAGTTACAGGTAACATGTGGGTTTCCTGATGTTATTATTTCTGCAATAACTTTAGCCAACATGAGGGATTACGAGACCATCTCTGTCTCATTAAAATCTTGGGAAGGATGGTACAACTGATTACAAATGTCTCAAAGAAGATTACTGGAATACTCTGACAAGAAGACATTCCTGAATTCTCATTGCCAGCATATCTTTTATTAATTCTATCACTCAATCTTGCTAAACTGCTGGTGCATCTTCATATCTCCTTATCCAGATCCACTGAGGATTTACAGACAGAAAAAGAATGTACCCTGGAATCCTTGTGTGTGCACCAGTCCCCCTTTCAGGGTTATTCTGTGTTAGTCTTTATTGGAAACTGTGGGACTGTGTTTTTTCTAATGAGGTCATAGGGCCTGCTGATCATGAGGTTCATGGGCAACATTCCATCCATCATCAACCACAAAGGTCTTTTCCAATGTGCAGAAATCTCAGACACATCACTTTCCATTGTAGTGCTGTTGGTTTTTTTTAAACTTGTTTCTTATATTTGTTTGGAGTGATTTTTTTTTTTTAAATCGAGGATCAAACTCAGGACTTTGCACTTGTGGGGCAGGCACAGTGCTACTGAGGTAAATCCCTGGGGCGATTTTGATTTGACTACACTGCCTAGAAATGTACAGGAATACCATGTCAGAAAACAATAATTCACTCTTTGCAAACGGTGAAATCGTTAGGACCTCTTATAAACTCGAGATAGATGGTGAGACTGGAAACAGTCTTTCAGGTTTCTTCCAACACTGAAAATCCATAATTCCCTGATGAATTAACATACATCTCACACACTAGGATAACCCCAACTTGCTCCACAGTAATACCAATTAGGAGGAAAAAGTGTTGACAAGATTTCCCTTTCGTACTCACTATAATTTACAGACAACAAAGTTAGAAGATGATGTAATACTGAGTAATATTGAGCGAATAAAAGTCAATTTAATGAAAAGCCTGCCTGTCTGTATTTTTTACTGCTCTTCTGCATATGGGTTTGAAATTTTTTTAAAAGACAGTGTCTTGTTGTCCTCCTTCTATAGCAAGGTTGTTGTCTTGTGAACATCAATAGCCACTACATTTGTCAAAGGTCACTAGATGTAAGTGGTCCTTAGCACACCCAGATGTAAAGCATCAAACAGGTCCCACATTTACCATGCATTTCCAGTGATAGACTTGAGACGCTCGGCCCCTGTAGGTGGGACTTGTCATTCGAAAAAGAAACAAGTATCTATCACTAAGAACAGAGCATCTAGGACCTTCAAATCTAGATAACTGAATTCCTTTCATTGGAGTTAAGATACAATGACAAAAGATCCATAGATTCGAAGTGGGGCCTCACTGGAGCACTGAGTAGTTCCATGAAATGGGGATGAAGGGTGGAAGTTGGAGAGGTCGTATTGCCCACTAGCTGTGCGGCCTGACAGAAGGAAGCTCATCTGAATATGTCCACTGACGACACTGTCTCTCTAAAGTGCTCCACTAGGATTCCTGTATCCTGAAAACTCGGCGTGAACTCACTTTGTAAATGACTGTTGCAACTACTTCATATTTATCTCACTATGAGCCTTCAGAGCGATCCAGCAAGTATTTTCCTTTCCAATGCCACAGCAGGTGGAAAATACCTTTTAAACCTCATCACAGAAAAAGGTGCTTGTTTTAGCCATGATAAGCTCCCATAGTCGTGATGCTGTAATTATGTCCTTACAGCGAAGGCTCCTGAAATAATGTATTTTAATTACTAGAAATTGGTTTAGTAGGAGATTTAGCTACACTCTTCCCTCTCGTGTCTTACTTTCTCTCATGTTCTCACTTGGCTCACGGAACTTTCTTGCATTCATACTCTGATTTACCAGCCATAGTCTTCTCAAGTCCTCCCTTTTATCAAGTACTGTGTGGAGATACAAAATTGACAGGACTGAGCCCTTGTCCTCAGAGCACTTGCTGCTGTGCTCTGGAGGCTGCCCATGTCTTAGCTTTCCTCAGGGCTAGAAACACTCTGTCACTGACTACAGCCACACAGGCAGGCTTTGTCTCAGAATGCTGCCTGGGAACCAACAGACCCAGTGTAGCTGACAGAATAGGATATGGCTTTGCCCCTCAGCAAAAAGGATCAGCTCCTGTGGTAACAGGGTCCCTTTTCACCTTGTTTCTCCTGGAACTCCTACTCTTGCCCGGTTGCCCACCACCTTTTCTCTGGCTCTTAGCTGCTGTTTTCTCACAGTTACCTCTTACTCAGAAGTTCATCTATTCACAGTCCTACCCTATGCATCTTTTCAACTTCTGTTCCCACTACCAACTAAATCATTTCTTAACTCACAAAAAAACAAGAAACAGAATGTGTTTAATGCTTCATCTCTTCAGCACAGAAAACAATTTTCTGAATATAATATTTGGCAGTCTCCAACCCTTAGATATGCACAAAGGAAGAAAATTCATCTTACAGTGGCTATATATGGTTGCATTGTTTCCTTATCTTCCATTAGTTGAGCAACCAAGGGCAGAGATTAAGTTTATGCTTGAAGGCATCTCACACTGAGAGGAGCAGCCATTCAACTTCTTTGTCTTTACATTTCTGAGTTATTTGACATTTGTCAAACACAGGAGCAACCAAGTCGTGAAAGTGTTGCCTTTAAAGGGAACATGTTTGGGGGAGGCTTGAAATCACAGGCAAGACTTTCAATTTAGAGGCTTTGGAATCCATGGTGAGATGTGCACTGGAATCATGGGGCTTCCCACTCATTGTATGTCCACATCCAAATGTCACTTTCCACATTCTTATGTAATTGCTATGGGCAACACAAGATTCTGGCTCTCTGGATGCAAGAGACACAGCTTCATTCAGGCATAAGGGTTTGTAGAAGGCCACCTGTGCTAACAGGAGAACATAAGGGGAAAAGACAGGACTCCTGGTCACGGGAATTGCATCATGAGGTCACAGAAACAGAACTTAAAGTCCATGCAGCATTCAAGCCTGTTCCGGGGCCCGGACGAATTGTAACAGAGCATGGGTCCTGCCCCAGACTTTGCCTTCAGAACAATCTACCTGCTTCGTCCCTGTCTTCTTCCCTGTGGCTTTTTTCTCCTTTTTCCTTTAACCATACGACTCTTTCATACCTGAGCAGTGCTTTTCATTTGCACATACTTCAAGGTCAGTGAATGGTTTATGGATAAAATGTCCTACAGTGGAATGCACAGGAGCTGGACCTGGGGCAGGTGGCAATGGGAACATCAAAGTCTGTTCCAGAATCCAGGACTGCTGTTTCCTCAGCCAGGCAGTGAGCAAGGCAATGTCCCTTAGGAACTGCCATGCCTCTTGGTCCTACTCATCCCACCACCATCTGTCTCCTGTACTGTATCTATGGTCACTGGTTCCTGCTTCTACTCCTCTCCTTTTATATCCCTTTGCTTATCCAGCAGCCACTGTGATACATTTAAAACCCAGCCCAAGTCATCTCATTCTGCAGCTAAAAACATTGCATTTTAAATAAAGTCTAAATTTCTGTGTCTACAAGATCCCACTTTATCGGTTCTTAGGTGACTTGCTAGTTATCTGCCCCTCCCTTACTTTAGTCCAGCCACCCTGGGCACATTATGGTTCCTCAGAGGATCCAGCTTGTTCCCCAGAGCCATTTCACCCAGGGTTCTGCCCCCTTGGGACAAAAAGATAGAGTGTAGCTTAAATCAGGAGGGGAACTGTAACCAGATCCCAGAACACATGCGCAAAACAATTCTCAGAACCCCGAGTGAGGACTTCTCCTGCGAGAACTCCAGCGGGCTTTTGATAGGACGACCTGAGTGTGTGACGTCAGCGTAGAAAATGTGTAAGAGAGACAGCCATCGTTAAAAGCTCTATGTCCTGAGTCCTCACGATAGCCTGCCCTGTATTCTAGGCTCTTACTTTTATATTTTGTCTTTATCTTTTTTATTTTTACTTAGCAGAGACTCTAGCACCCCAGACTCTGGTTAACATCCTGGCATATTCACCCATGTGCTTACTCATTTATGTCACAGCTTTCCTCGGGGAAGCTTTCTGTGACTTTAACTTGTACCCCTCCAAACTATCATTATTCTTTTACTTTCTTATATACATTTACTTCTTTGTTTATTGATGACCTTTTCACTAGCATTTAATCTCCATGATGAGATTAGATCTCCAGGAATTCGTTGGTTTTATTTCCTCATATCCCAGTATCTGTGACAACTTAGCACAAAATAGGTGAGCATGAAAGAAGTGTGACTGATGTGTCCAGAACAAGGCTACTGGAGGTGATGCATAAGTAATCTTAAAGGTAAGGTAATGATAAGCTTTAATATTTAGGCAAACAGAGTTCTAATATATATACTTTGGACATTAAGGAAAGTCCTGACTCTGTTTTGAGACCTGCAGGTTACACAAAAGACATTCTCATTAGATTCATGTGCATAAAGCAGAGGGAAGAGAAAGTGTAGCAGGCTAGAGAGACTCCTTGTCATTACACCTTCAGATGCACGCAGCAGAAAAACCCAAACTCGATTGTTTTTAGCAGTGAGGAAGTGTATCAGCTCATCTGGAAGAAATCCTGTAACATGGGGATGCTCCAGAAGCAATATTTGAGGCTTCCAATGGTGCGTTTTAGAAGTTCTTGTGGCTCTGCCCTCATCCTTCTGTTGGCTTCATGTCCACATAAGCAAGATGGCTGTGGCAGACACCAAGTCCAGATGCAGCAATGCTCAGAAACAGAAAGGAGCCATTCCTTCCTTGAGGTCTATTTTTTAGACAAGTAAGTAATTCATAGAACACCACCATTAGACTTCCTCTTACATCTCACTGGCCCAACTTGGGTCATTTAGCTTTTCCTAAATAATCATTGATTACCATGACCATTTTTGTTGTTGACAAATTACGTGGAGAAAAGATCTCTGAGGGATCAATCATTATTACTACAAGAGTTTAGCAGAAAGGAGAAGGGAAAAATGAGGCTTGAAGGAAGCAAGGGTCAGAAAATGTCTTTGATGTTATGCTACAGAGTTTGAACATTATCATAATGGCAACAGGTAAGCAAGGATAATTACAAAGCAAGGAAATTGTAGAGTTAGTTTCCAAGGGGATAAAAAAGTCACTAAGTGGCATTGTGAAGAATGAATGAGAAGAAGAAAGACTAAAGACAGGGCAGAAGCAATTGGGACCATTCCAGTAATACAAGTGAGGCATTCAAACTGAAATAATGGTATTGAGGATATATTTGGAAAAGCAAAGAGCTGCTAGAATACTGGACACTTTCATTAGAATTTGATGATTAAATGGGTGTGGGAACTGAGGCAGAGGAAGATTTAAGCCTTGAACTAAGGCTTTGGGCTTAGGTAAGTAGAAGGAGAGGGGAATAGCATGCAGAAATAGGAAATAAAGGAGAAAGAGATTAGATGGGAACTCATTATTATTATTGAGCTTGATAGTCCAGTAGCAATGTGTGAAAAGGAGTTGGAGATGAGAATTCAGTTTGGGAGAGAACACGCCCTTATTTCCTGATCAGGGGCTAGGTGATTGTCAAAGTGCTGCATGTGGGAATAATACAAGATGCATCCAGAGTAGGGCTTACAGCGTTAGTAACTGTTCTAGAAAATAATAATTTAAGTTCCACAGGACTGAGTAGAGAACATACAGAAGAGAAAGAGGAATCTCTTTGAATTGAAGCAACCAGCTAATTTATTTATGCAAGTCTTTAACAATGGGTGGAGTTTTGATCAGTGAAAAAGAGAGAGGCCCTATTAATCAAGGGGACCTGTGGAAACCAGACACAGATTACTAAGGAAACAAAACTAAGAGCATTGGAACGAAGAAGAAAGAGAACTGCATAAATGCCCATGATATTTTGATTAAAAACATCAAGGTAATTTTTGTAACTAAGTGTAATTTTTTTTCGAGTGACTGAAAGAGCAGAAATAGTGTAATGGATGAGAACTACTGATTGGGGTAAAGGAGAATGAAAAGAAAATGTCAGCTGTAGACAAGTGGGTTTTAAGAAGGTAGGACACTCAGTGGAGACTGGAAATGTAGAATGGTCAGCAGCAGAGATGGGGTTACATGTGTACATCTGGATGGGGGATCAGAGTCTTTGGGGCCACAGCGATGCCTCCAGAAATTGTGCAGTATTGTAGCACCTATTAAAGCTATTTAAGTTTCATTATCAAAGATAGTTTTCTCTGCTGGACTAGCTAAACACCAATCTGAACATAATGTCCTATGAGTTTCCCCCCAAAAGAAATTTATCAAAAGATTTAATGAGAGAGACAGAATCAGGGACAACAGAAGACAAAACGAAAGATACTATGAAAATGAAAGAACCAGAAAAAGGAAAAGGCTACTTCCAAACAACTATTAATGTGAATGAATATACAAGTTGACACACGCTGCACCAACAGTGTTTGTCCTGTGGAACAAACAAACAAAAACTCAACATTTTTCTCCATGAATGTGGGGATTAGCTGCAAAGAATCATCTCTAGCAGAAACAAAGTCTGGACACTCCAGGTGCCCAGCTCCTTCAGTGCACAACTGCATGCTGCCTTGTCCAATTATGTGCTTAATAAAAGTTTTTGACAACAACACTAGTGGGCAGGTGTCTTGCTCTTGTTTGAGTAGATAACTAAATGCTCTAATGAGGAGGAAAGGAAAGAAGAAAAATGTGTGTGCTTAAGATAATTAGGATTTAACTACTGCTGCCTATTTATAAACATCACATCAGACATATGTACACAAACACACACACTCACTTCTTTGATTTGGTTGAACAACTGAATCTTCAACCATGATTTATAGGGTAGCAAGTGACTGTCTATAACCTTCTCAGAGGAAATTCCTTTTATAATGGGCAAAAGAAAATAAATTTTATCCTGTAAACCATTACAGTAACAGGGACAGGATTGTATTGGAAAATTATATGAAGGCGGACTCCTAATCAATGTTTCCTATATTGATGATGCTAGCAACCTTCAACAGAAAACTGGAAGATTTTTGCAGCATGTTGCATTATTTGTTAGATCAGACAGGTTTAATGTAAATAGATACATGTATCACAAATGCAAACTTTATTAATGTGAGGTACAGTGAAGACAAAATACTGTTGAAGATATGGTAGTGATTGATTAGTAGAAAACCTCATTTATATAAACTATGCATTCCACACGAACAGGAACATGTCTGTTTATATACCACTATACTAGCACACGGTGTAGCATTTGTTAGTAAAACAAGCATCCAGCAAGCTCATGAATTAATTTAGCAGGGATGGTCTTAGGAGTGTGTTAGTACCAAGAGAAATGTAGTTTGGGGGTTTATTTTAAAATTCAAGGGTGACAGCAAGATAAACCAATAGGTTACATTGACAGAATATTTCATTCATTTACTATTCATTCCCTCATGCTTCATTCTGAAAATTTAAGAAGTATTTTTTTTAAAAGTAGCACATAAAACAGGAAAAGATGCATTCAAAGTTGAGACAAGCCGAAGAATGAAAGTAAGATAATGGAATAAAGGTTAGGAAGTAGACTGTGTGTGCAAAGTACACTCAGCCCTTCATCTCTGTGGTTTTCACATCTGTGGAACAAACCAAGGGTCAAAAATATTTTGGAAAAGAAATCGTCTGCCCTGAACATCAGAGGCATTTTCTCCCTTGTTATTATGTCCTATGCAATAGAGCATAACAGCTATTTACATAGTATTTCCGGTGTAGGTGTTCCAGGCAATCTAGAAATGATTTGAAGTACACAGGAGAATATGTGATGGTTGTATGCAAATACTATACCACTTTACATGGGGAACTTGAACGTCTCCCAATTGTGGTACCCTCTGACACCCCGGCACCTATCTTCCATGGATGCTAAGCGACAACTGTAGATGCTACCGATGTCTGGGCACTTAGCAAAGGTCCCAGTGGTGATTGGAGTGTCTCCAAGAACAGCACTAAGAGAAATGGCCCCAGAGACCCCATCTGTGCCACTTTCATAAAATTCAGTGGGTCGACATCCAGCTTCTACTTTTATTCGCTGGACAGTTTATTTGATATTTGTTTCCTGGAAAAAATATACCACAAAAAATGCATTACAGAGATTATTTAGTTACTTTCCTTCAAAGCAAAGTGATGAAATGCTCTAATATTGATCCCTGTTTGTTCCTTAAATAAGCCAGTGACATTTTAAAATGATACTTAACTTTTCACAGCTTTAAAGGTTTATAATGGAGTGGTCTACATGGCTATATGTCTACTACATAAAATTCATGCAAGAGGAAGAAGAACCACTAGCATAATTAATTTGTGAATTTCCTTTAACCAACATGTACTCATATTCTATATTGCAAATTCATGTGCAAATTTTAGAATGGTCAAAGTGAAGAAAAAAAAAAACCCTAACAGTGGCAATGAGGAAGGACAGCGACATGAGCTTTATTAGTTACACTGCAATTTAGATCTTGTATGTGCACCCAACAGCCCACAGAGAGGACGAGGGACAAAAGACACTGAATCACTTGAGCCTGGTAGGGGAAATGAAAACATGTCAAAGAGGTGAGGGTCAACATAGAAAATTTCTCTTCCCAGAGCAGCTTGGAGATTACTTTCTATAATCCAGAACTGGATCAAATACAATATGACCCTCATCTACCGAGCTCAGATCGGGGGGAGGGGCAAGGCAAAAGCTTCACTGGTTTTGATTTGTTCTGCACAAAGGCTGCATTCACATGTCTTGCCACATTTCTGTGTTCTAAAAGGCAGTGAAACAGATTATCTGTGCCAAAGTGCAAAACTTTGAAAGATGAGTTTAGCCCCCAGAGCTTTTAAAAATAAAAAATGATAAATGACAAAATTTTTTAAAATTCTATTTATTTATTTATTTATTTATTTATTTATTTTGGTGCCGGGGATCAAACT
>NW_004624753.1:4764110-4775807 GCF_000247695.1 Heterocephalus glaber
AATCACTGTTTCAAAATGGATAGTATTTATTAATTTAAAGGTTATCTTACTTTATTAAAGATGTGGATAAATATCTCACAAAGTTTATGCAGATTTATACATACTTTGATAATAAATATTTGTCAAAGTTCCTCATTTAGAAGTATATTTTATTTATTCATACATTCATCAAAAAATATTTTTAGGGTCAGGGTTTTAGCTCAGTGGTTCTACTGCCTACCTTGCAAGCACAAGTTTCCAAGTTTGAACCCCGGTACCAAAAACAAACAAACAAAATTTTTTAAAATTCTATTTATTTATTTATTTATTTATTTATTTATTTTGGTGCCGGGGATCAAACTTGGGACCTTGCACTTGCAAAGCAGGAGCTGGAAACACTGAGCTAAATCCCCAGCCCCTAAATGAAATTTGTACTGAAAATTTGCCCTCCTTTGCTAGTCACCTTTCCGCTTCCAAATTTAGATTTATGGTGTTCCTTTACATTGTCACTCCAAGAATCAGCAATATGCTTTAAATAAACAAACATTCAAGGAAGTTTTCATAGATTTATCAGAGTCATTACTTCTAACTCTGAATTTTATTTTTAAGGTAACAGCCATAGCTCTAGTTTTAAGAACTTGGGTAAACATATACCTTGCTTTTATTTGTAATCTACTTGAATAGTGCCAGAGGCTGTATTAACTACATTACATGAATTAGAGTGCTACAAAATACTTATGCTTTCATTATTATTTCATCCCCTTGCAGATAGGGAAATTGAGAAGTTTATGTTGATTAACAATTTTCCCAAGTTCTCATGTTAAGTTGTACCATCAGAATCTGAACTCAGTCATTCTAATTTTTGACCCATAGTCTTAACTGCCATTTTATACTTTTTGCATTGCATTTCAACCTTTATTTAATTTTTTTAAAAAGCTTATTCTTGGAAATGAAGAAAATTTATCCTTTTGTAACAATGCTAGGGGTTGAACCCAGGGCTTTCACACCAAGCTAGATCCTCATCTATTTATTTAAACAGTAAAGACTAGCCATCCTTGAATTAGGAGGCAAGATGCATGCCTTCTACTGGTGTCACTACCCTTTATCAAGTTAGTTTACCACTTTCTTCCTCAACTGCAGTGTCAGGGGCTCAAAACAAATCTAGCTGAATTGAGCTTTTAGGTCATTTAGCTTCTAGGTCTATTTTTTCTAACCATATGCTGCTGTTATTTAAAATATCTTTAATCAGATAGAAGAGCATGGTATGAATCCAAGTCTATATAATACAGGCTGACTTGGTTCTGTACGACAATCTGGTATTGGTATTGTGAGCAAAGATTACATCTGATACAAGTGGAAACCAGTAAAGAAAATGTGGACAAAGAAGTACCAATCCATGTCCTGTGTTAGATATAATGGTCAAAATGCAATCTTGAAAGCCTAGGAACTCTTTTTTTAAAAAACATAGACAAATCCTGTTTTCTAAAGAAAAGCTTGTTCATGTTGTTTATCCAGTCCATAGAATAGGACCTGGCTTATAACAGAGGGTGGGTGATAATTTTTAAACAATCAAAATGAAGAGCAAATCCACTGGATTCTGATATATCTATTAGGACAAAGAGTCTGATAGCTGAGTGATTCATCCTCTGTATTGCTGCTCAGTAAACTCTCGGTAGAGTGCTCACCTGCTACTTCTAGGCAAGCAGCCCCGTCTCATTCCTCCTTAGCCTAAAGGCTCTGTCCTTGCCTTTGTCCTCTCTCTGCACACACTGGCAATGAGCTTTCTTCTCTTCCTGTGCAATAAAGCAAAAATCTGCCCCCCAGATAGTTTCTTCCTTCCCATTATGTTGCTAGGTGAATAACATACCTAATTGGACAGAAATTCAAACCGTAGCATTTCTGTACACAAGCACCATGAATCCAGCATTAAGAGTAATAATAATGTCGAGAACAATTATCACAGTGCCTAGCAGGGCTATCTCAACGTACTATTTGGCAGATCTCTGTTCTCATCTTCATTTCTGACATCTCATTTTTCAGGTGACATATCAAGAATTAGTGCATAGAGCTGAGTCAGACAAAATCAGTATTTTTCTGTAAAAAAATTATAAAAAGGCTTTTCTAGGAAATCATTTTTCCAGTCCAGCAATTATTTCTTTAGTTTTTATTTTTTATTAGTACGTGTCTGCAATCTGTCAAGATCACTCCTCCTGCTTGTGAGGAGGAGGCATCTATGCACACATACCTCGATTCGTTTTTCATCCCCTCCCTCCATTGCTTGGCCCCCTTCCCATTTGCAAAAGATTTATCTCCTGTTTCTCGTTATCTATCTTTTATGTTGCTCTTTATTCATATTTTTGTATTCCTCAAGTAAGAGAAATCATTCCTCTTTTCATCCTTTAGCACAGGTGAGGGCCCTGAGGAGGGAGGGTTAAAAGATTGAGCTCATCCATTAAGTTAGTGAAAAGGCAAAAATAGAAATGGGGGTTTTCGGAGTCATAGCCCAGTTTTCCAGCAGGCAGCAGACCCTGTGCTGATACAGAAGGTCACATTAACTCACAACATAACTGCGGGCACTTTTCCCCCGAATCCAGGTCAGGCAGGCAGTGCGTGGCCCAGTGCATGTGCAAATTAATTTTTGGCAGCAGGAAGCCCTGGCACATTTCAACTCCACTGTACAAATCATTAAAACCAACAGAGACACATCAATTTTTTTCAAGGGGAGAGAGCCAGAGTTTTAGGTCATGTCCAAAAAATTTCTGGAGTTTGGAGTAACTTATAATGAGAAGAAAACATCAAAGTGCTTCATTGGCTGTCCCGGTATTTTTGATATGAATCTCTCCCATCCCTGAACCTTCTCTTCATACATAGGCCAGGCTTGGATGTACAGAGTCAATCAGTACTAGGAATATTTGTTCAGAATATAACTCTTCATCCATGCAGGAGAATGGCTTGTTCCCCAAATAAAGGAGTTTGGGGAATTAGGGTCACACGTGGAAGTGTAAGAAAGCTGACTATGTGATTAACTTAAAAATTCCTGGTGTTTTATTTTTATAAACTGCTTTGTATCCCTTCATATGAAACCAACCATGGAAGCAGGTAACCTAAAAATGATCCACACAGAACTGAAAGCTGTGATTATTGCCCAAATGGATCAATAAATAGAGATTTTGAAGGTAGGGGCTATGAAGAAACTGTCTCAAGTCCTAGAGCCCAGTGAACTCAGCCCATGGATGCTCAATGGCACCAGATTTTGGAAATAACAATATTACTAACTCATTTATTTATGTATTTGCTTAACAGATACTTACAGCACTCCCGTTCCATGATGGGAGCAGCAGGAGGTGAAGATACAGAAGTAAAACACACGCACTCTGCCTTCAGGAACCCGGGGTCGTCTGCTGAGCAGGCAGCCAGCTAAGCATTGTAAGATTCTATAATGTTGAGTTTCAGGAGCTCAGCCTGTCCTGAGGATTCAGATGAGGGAAACCCGGCTGAATGTGGTCTAAGCAAGTGGGACAAGGGCTTGCAAAGGAAGAAGCTGACACCAGCCTTGCTGTGAGCAAAGAATGGGAGAGATTCTTCAACCAAGCCAGGACAGAGAGAGCGTAGAGTGCGGGAAACTTAGCTTGTTGCTTTTTTAGCACTGAATAATGTACATGCCCATGTCGTTGGATAGCTGCTGGTGTATAACAGTATGTTATCTATTTTATCTGGAGAGAACAGAAAGGTGAGGGCACCTGCCCCATGCAAGAGTTGGAGAGGCATCTGTGGAGGACACACACAGGGGAGTGTGGCAGCTCCCAGAGAGTGGCGACACTCAGTTTAGAGAGTCTCACAACTGGTTTCCTGGTAATGATGTGAGGGAGGAAAAGTGCTGAGGAAACTGGGACTTTGGCAGATCATGGAATGAGCCACTGGGGTCTGGTTTGTTCCTTGGTCTCTGGTTAAAATGTGAACTACTACTGTGGACATTTTCAAACACAAAGTAGGATGGAAGCTATAATGAACTCCCGTGTATTCACTGCCTGGCCAATAATTAGAAAACGGCAGCCTTGTTTGCTGTCATTTTCCTGGCCCCCTTTCTCTTTTTCTTTCCTGGCTGCTTTTAAAGAAAATCTCAGGCATCATATCATTTTTGTCCCCAAATGCGTCCATTTAATATATAAAATAGGGACTTTTCAAAATCATAACTTCTGTCATAGTTGACAAAATTAACATCAGTTCCTTAATGTAATCAAATTTTTCGTAAATATGTGTATTTAAGTTTCCCTAATTATTCAAAAAAAAAATTTAGATCAACTCTTTTCAAACCAGGAACTAAATAAGGCCCACACATTCTCTTTGGTTAATTTTTCTGAAATCTCCTTTTTAATATCATGATTTTAAAGTTACATATAACAAAATTTATCTTTTTAAATTAGGCTGTGTAATGATGGCACATGAGAGCATAGGAGAGTAGACACATGTGTTAAAGAGCAGCTCAAAAACGGAGTCAAAAAGGTGCCTTCAATTTTATATGAGGGTAGAGAGGGTTAGGACACAATGTCTGAGCTCTCCTGAATCCCACATGGGGCTTTCATCCTCAGAGCCAAAGCACAAGGCAGATGGTCACCGGGGCATCCCAGGTAGAAGCAGCAGCGTGCGACAGTCATGAGGTGGGAAATGATGTGGCACATTAGAAACGAATTGGGGCTGTGGGCATTAAAGCAAGATGGAGTATGTGGAAAGAATGGTGGCCACCTAAGCTAGCTAAGAAGTCACCCTGCGTACACGTTAAGAAGCTAGGAGAAAGGAGACACCTGGAAGAGAATTGACATTTTACAAAGATTGCCACATGAACCCTGTGGATGAAGGATGGGAGGAGGCTGGCACAGGCAGGTCAGCTGACTATTGCAAGGGGCCAAAGGAGACAGGATGGGCAGTAGTGGCAGACAGGAGAGCTAAGGACTGAGAAGAGACAATTAGCAGCTAATGGACAAATCTTGGTGGGCGACTAAAGGAAGAAGAGAGGATAACACAGGAGAGTTCAAGAATAATCTAGAATAATTCCTGACTTTCTGACTTAGGAATCTCCCACAGAAAGTGAATGTGAGCATTGGCTCTGGAGTCAGATGGAGTTGGGTTCAAATCTCAGGTCTGACACATGTGTATAGGATGAGCGATTTGGTGTACCTTTCCTCTAAAATGAAGATCTAAAATGAAGATCAGATACTTCAAAAGGTGTATGTGAGGATAATGTGGCATAATACGCAGTGCCAATCTAGTGTTGGTACACAGGAAATGCTCAGTAAATATTATTTATTAGAACTACCCAGTTCTGAAGTCCCTGGTTGTAATATGAATTTTTGAATAGGATAAAACACAAAACTATGAATTCATAGTTGTAGGACCCTGGGAAAGGGAAAAATCCAAGAAATTTGTACACACGGTGAAACTGGGTGTCTGGATGTTGGTTAACTGCAACTGACAACTGAAATCGGACTGTCTGCTTTAAATAAGAGGGATGTGTTTGTGTCTTTCCGCATGTCAGAATTTACCAAATAACAATAAATTCATGAGCTACATCAATCTAATCAGTCTCATCAGGCCAACTACTCAAGGTTCACTCAGTAGCCAAATGAACTGGGAAATCACAGGTTTTTAAAATTCAGACTTAATTCCTAGTAACAGTCAAGTCACAAATCACACTTAACACAGTAATATATAGGTTCCAGAATGGCAAAGAAAGGGTTAACAGTGTCTGCAGGATTCAAAGAGGAGGAACTGAAAACCCAGGTAGAGAGTCTATAAGGTGCAAAGTCACCTTATAGATACGACCAGAGACCATGTGCAGCTGCTCCCAGGAGTTTGTTCCAAGCCTAAGTCCGGATGATAGGCAGCTGGAGTAGACCTCTGCAAGCTGAGGGCAGAGGCCCCAAGTTCATGGCCTGTCAACCTTGTGATGTATTCGCAGGGTGGTCTGACCAGATTACAGTTCGGTGTGTGTCACTGCTGTACCCCCATTGGGGGCTCCTCCTTCTATGTAATTCAGGTGAGGGGGTTGCACCATTGGCTGGTCTGGTGTGTCCGATAAGCCCATGGATCTTTTTTAAAAATATGGCTTAGATACATCATGTGTCTGTGTGCCCATCATTTAATTTGATGAGTTTATAGGTGATAGGGTTTTTTAGCAAGATTATCTATTAGTTTATGCCTTACGATTGTTCTATGTGCTTGGGAGTTGTTTTTGTTGATAAGTTTGGTGTGTCCAACATCTGATAGTTACCTGTTTACATAGACAAGTTACCCAGTCATTCTACCTTGGCACTGGCACTCAAAATGGAGGAAGCTGTTGTCCTATAAAATGGAGTCACTGAGGGCAAAGCACAGTATAAAGACTACTATTCGGTAAAATGCAGAGTAACTTACAGCAGGGCCCAGCCTGCTCTATACACTGACACACACCAAGAGATATGCAATGATAGCATGTGATGATATTCACATTGTGCTTTTTCATAGTCTCATTAGTCTTATTAACAACCTTAAGAAGCCATGACTTACTGCTGCTTTCATTTTGTAAATGAAGAAATCTCAACAAAATTAAAGCCACATACCAGTAAGGGTGGAACCATGTTTTTAAATCCTGGGATCATTCAACTATATCTTCACCATATTAAGAGCTACTTCCATGTGCCAAGTACTACGTTAAATGTTTACATACATTTTCTTACATATTTTTCATGACTAGTCTATGAGCCACACCCTAGTCTTCACCACATTTTACATGAGACAACAGAAGACATGGGAAAGTTAATTCATTTATTCACGGCCACACGTCTGACCAGTGATGAAGCTAGGATTTAAAATTGAGCAGACTGGCTTTAAAGTTCAAGCTTTTAATCACACTGTTATAGTTCCAGTAATCTTTGAAATACACAGTAGAAGCTCTGAGCTTGTGCTAGAGATCAAGAATTCAAGGCAGGATGTGAACTTGTAAGAAATTCTAAGTTATATCATTTCACTTTTGAAATGAAATTAAACTGATTGTGAAAACATAAGCGAGACATGGATAACAAACAGGGTGGTGGAGAACAAAGTCTCAGGTTTCAAAGGGAAATTAGATTTACTGAGAAACCAGAGTTGTCCCTTCAGAACAAATTCTTTTCTGTCCTTATTAAATTGTTGGTTTCTGCCCATGATTTTGTCTGGATGAGATCCTAGTTTCAGTTATTGTTGAATTAGCAATCCTGAGTTTTGTGTTCAAATCTGATAGGTCTCCATTGTCTGCTCTACCCCAGTCTGAGATAAAACCAATGGCCAAGGTCAAATCCAGCACCCTGGGCCTCTCCTCAGCTTGGCATTAACCTCCAGTCAGTAGTCTTCCGGCACTATCATTTCAGCAGAGGAGATAGCTGTCTTCCCAGGCAGTAATATTAGATGGTACTAAGAAACAGCCCATGGGGCTTAGTTCCCAGGAAATACACTTAAAAATCAACCTACAAATACAGCCTGAGAATAGTATCAAGAATAGCTAATCTGGCTTTTCCTATACCTCATCATTAATGGTAACTTTTAAATGTAAGTTTATCTAAGGAAGGTGTATGGAGCTAAGTAAGAAGCCCCGGGCACAAGATGCCCAGGATGGGAAGATTTTTGGTCCCTGTGAGCTTGAGATTTGCCTCCCTTCGCCAAAGACACCAGCATGGGAAGATGAGGGGCCCAGTGAAGGAAGGAGCCTGGCAGCCTGGTCTACGACATTTCTTTTTCAGCAAGGGGATATGAGAGACAGTGATGGCCCAGCCTGGGGAGCTTCTCTCATCTCCTTCAGCAGTACCAGCAGGGACAACTGGGGCCCAAAGTGGAGCCTGATGCACCAAGAAGACTGAAATAACACCACATAGGCTCCAAAAAGTAAACTGCCACTGGACGAGTAGTCCATGACAGTAGGCCAAGACCCACATGCTGAGCCTGAGTAATCATTGCTGTGGGGTAAATATAAAACCTCCAGTCTTCACTGCTTCAATTTCAGAAAGAGAGGGAATGGAGCAGAAAAAGTATTGAAGAAATAGTGACTGAAAATTCCCCAAATTTAGCAAAAGTCACAATCCTATACATGGAAGAAGGTGAATGAGATCCAAGTGGGATAAACACAAAGAAATATGTACCAAGACCATGATAATTAAAAAATTAAAATGAAAGAAAAATATCTTGAGAACATCACCTATGAAGAAACACCATCTAAAGTCATAGCAGATCCTCATCTGGAGCCATGGAAGCCAGAGGAAGGGGCATGGTACTTACCAGGTACCAAAGAAGAGACTCATCAACTGGAAAGCCTACACCTGGCAAAATCTTTCAGGAATAAGAAGAAATAAAACATTCTCAGGAGAAGGAGAACTAAAAGGATTTGTTTCTAGTAGACATTACCTTAAGGATTCACTAAAGGAATTCTTCAAAAAAAAAGAAAAGAATGTTTTAGCATCAGAAAGGACGCGAGAACCATGAGAGGAAAGAAATGTAGATACATACAATAAGCTATCCTTTTCCTCATGAGTTTTGTAAGCTGAATTTGATGATCGAAGCAAAAGCTATAACATCATCTGCCATCCAAGACAATGATATTCAAAAGGAGGAAAGATAAAGAAACTTGAATAGAAGGGAGCTTTTCATTCTTCATTCAGTGTGGTAAATGTTGATTCAGGTAGACTGTTAAGTCATGCATTTATATTTTTGATGGCCAAGCAACCACTATGAAAACCACAATCAAAAACACTAATTTCATATTACTATTTAAAAATTATTAGTAGTCAGGGTGGATGTTGTACCTTGTATCTTTTCAGACCTGGCTGGATCTAGCCAGCTAGTGTGTGATATTGGGATTAAGGGTGTGTAGTACTGAATTAGTCCATTGATTGGAATTAGCATACTTCTGGGTGTGGCTGAATGGATTTACTGAAGACAGAAGACTCATCCTGGATGTGGGTGGCACCACTCAAAAGGATTGTAGCCTAGGTTTGATAAAAGGGAAAGGCAGGCTCCTTGCTGCCATTTGCTGCCTCCTGCCTGTCTTCCCATGGTCTGTTTCTCCTCTTCCATTCCCCTCTACCATCCCACCCTGCCTTAGACCCAGCCGACTATGGACTGAAATGCTACAAAGAAAGAAGCTTTTCTTCCTTTACTTTGTGAGTGTTGGGTATTTTGTCCCAGTGTCAAGAAAAGTAAGACAGTGGAATTAAAAAAAAGTTCAATTAACCTACACGTGGCAAGAAAAGGGAAACAGAGGAATACAAGCCAGAGGAAACAAACAGAAAATAGGTAAAGTGGCAGAACTGAACCAAATGCTAACATATCACTAGTTTATATGGAAAGGGTCAATCTAAATCACCAACCCAAAGACGGAGTGAGGCACGAATAGGTGGAAGATAGCTGTTTTTGGGGGGGGGGGTTGGCACCAGGAATCAATCTCAGGTCCTTGTGCTTGCAAGGCAGGCGGCAGAACCACTGAGCTAAATCCCCAGCCCCAATAGCTATGTTTTTAAAAGGACAACTCAAGAGATCAACATGGTGCTGAAACTGTTTGGTATCCAAATCTACACAAGTAACGAAATGATATAGAATTTAGCCACAAACACACAAGTAAGCCTAGAGAAATCTAAATGGTAGAGGTGGAATATATTAATGTGAATATTTCAGTTTTGATATGCTACTATAACTTTATAAAATGCTTCCTTTGAGGGATATTGGGAAAAATGTACAAGGGCTTCTTTATTGTTTCTTAGAACTGCATGTGAATGTACAAGTATGTCACCAAAAAAGTCAATGAAAATATCTGTATTATGTTTTATAATTTTACCTGTGTTTGTTACACGTTGCAAATCACAGTATAATCCATGAATTTAATTAATTATAAAAACAAAGATAAACTAGTATTTCCTGCCACATATATGGATACGTTTTTGGCATATGGGGAAAAAAAGGACATTCTCAACTGGTTTTATAAATCTTCTGACATAATTTTCATTATAGAAAATTATGAGAGAATATTTGACTAATCTTTCATCACAATCTTTATACCATTTTCTTTTCTTCTCTTTTTTTTAACGATGCAAAATATTTATTCCAAGTTAGTTATTTTATGCAGTAGTTTCTCCCCCTCAACAGACTTGTGATAACCACATCTTTTCAAAATCTGTAAATAATGTTATCAAAATAATCTTAATCTTTGAAATCTCACAAAAATTTATATTTTGCAATCCACCCTGAATATAAAGGCTGCAAGAATAACACATTTCCTATATCCAAATATTTTACAGCTGTACCCACAAAAGGAAAACAAAAACAAAAACACCATATGCTTGGTTAAGGGCTAAGTTACCTGAGCAGCCAAAAATAAAATACAATATCCAAATTATTAGCATTATTTTAATACAATTATAACTTCAATAGTCACTTTGTCATTGGCAATGATTGCTTGAACACAAGGGTGCGTGCCCCAAGGGCTGGTAGTAGAAGCTGCTGCTGCGGGCCAGCGTCCGCTCCTCTCCGTCTCTGCACTGCCAGCTCCCACCTGTGCATTGCCCCGTATGTTCTGTGTGTGTATTTTAAAAACCTTTCCCACCACACAAACATTAAGCAGGTATCAGGAAAGGACAACAACAAAAGCTCAACAAGCCAACTGCTCTCTCTTTGGGATATGATTATTTTCCTTGTGCATGAAGTATTCAATGTAAGAAAAGGAAAAGGAAAACAACAATTTCTTTTGTATATTCCTGAAACACACAAGCTGAGTTTACTGGTTCAGATGAACTGTGAGCATTTCTGTGCCTACTTCCAGGCATCGTCATCTGATGTCTCCCTGCAACTTGCTTCGGTGTCTGATTCCTCAAACTCAGCTTTACAAGTGTTTCTCCAAGGGAAGAAGAGCCTCAAACTGTGGCTCTGTAAGAAGTCCTTCTTTCCAAAGCCATTTCTTCTCAGCTGCTCTGTCTTCACGTGGAACTCCTTGAGCTCATGCTCTGTGAGTGGAAGGCAATTCTCATCATTTTCAGGATATTCCTTCCATCCCATTGCTTTCAATAACCTGTGCTCTGCTTCCAGAGAATGTGAGAGGACCTCCCCTTCTTCCACAATGGGGAGAGAGAGAGACCATTCTGAAGACAGCCTTCCTCCCCATTTTCCTTTGGTTCGGGTGTGCTGTTGTCCTCCAAATCCTCCAGCTTGTCACAGTCTCTGTTCTCTGAGAAGTCTCCATTCTGGTCATCCTTCAGAGTCTTCGGGAACTCACTCTTCCTGTCGGTGGTTCGGCGGGTCAACCTGGTCAGACGAGAGGAGCTGATCTCACCTGGAGGGATAGTGCTGGAGGGACTCTCTTCGGGAGAGCTTAGAACTGCACCACCGGCCAGTATCACTGGTTTGGTAACAGAGATTGGATTGGTAAAGGGGGACTCCCGGCTAGAAGAAAGGGATCCTGATTTGTGTTCCATTCTGTTAGCTTTCCATGCATCGGGCTTGGAAGGAGGTAGTGCAGGCTTAGGAACCAGGTTCTTATAGACACTTGGAACCATGGTTGATGATTTGTTTCCATTTGCATGGTGAGATCCTGGTGAGGTGAATGCAGCAGAGAAGGCAGCAGCAGGATCTTCTTTGGAAACTTTTTTGATTACTAGCATCTTGGAAGGTTGCTTGGCACTAGGTGGGTTTTCCCACACTCCAGAAGGGGTCCCAATAGGTCTGCAT
>NW_004624753.1:4776595-4803071 GCF_000247695.1 Heterocephalus glaber
AGGGGGAGGGGAAGGGGGAGGGGAAGGGGGGAGGGGAACATAAGAAGTATTTGTTACCTTTAAAAAGAGGGGTAAGGGGAAAAAGCTACGTCTATGTTCACCTCATTCAACTTCCTTGAGTAACAGCACTATAATGCTGCTTAAATAGGTAATACGTGGACATCTGCACACTGAGGGCAAACACTTCATAAATAGGTCATAGTTAGAAAGACAGGTTGATTGATGTGCAGGTAAGCAATGTCATCAAGGTGACAGATCGGAAATATAATATTAAAACACAATCAAAAATCTTTGGAGCAGTCAACTCCAGTGGTAAACCCTCCACATGACAAAGCCCTCAAGACATAAATTTCATTATTTTTACACAATTGCTAAAAATAGTGTGTAGATATGTATAATTAATTGTCTTAACCTTCAACATCTAAGAACCTAAGAAATCTTGCTTTAAAAAAAGGATCAGACAGGAACTTGATAAACTTTTTCCTCTACAGAATAGCAGCTTTCAAGGCAAATTTTTTGGTATACAGCTCTTAAACATATGTTCTATTTCTTTGGTTTTCACTATTTATAAATGCAGCAAAATTAAAGCAAGTAGAAAGTAGTAGGGAGTAAGGGGTAGTCAAGGAGAAAGTTCCAAAATGAAGTTTTCTTCACTTCAGTTTTCAGTATTTCACTTGTTCTGCTCCTTTCCAAAAACTGAACTGAGTCACTGGAAGGTGATGTGAAGAATCTTCTACTGCTTTGGTGGAGAAGTAACTTAATGTTTTGGATCCATTTTCATCATTATTCAATTATTAAAAAGGTCACATGAATCTACCAATCGAGTTTAGTAATCTTCCCTCATATCCTCCCGCCGAATAGGCAGGCCTGGGCACCCATGAACGAGTGGTAGTGTACGTATGCAGGTATCGGTTCTTCGCAGACCATTCAATCTTCAGCCTCCTACATCCCGCCTCTGGCAAAGAACACGTCGCTAAACTACCTCTATCCGTACTACCAACTCGGTTTCGAAGGCTTTATACCATTTTCTTAATGCACAAAAACATTCTTATAAATCCAAAACAAAGTGTGTTGAAATGCTCCATGCTACCAAAAGTCTCCCTTGAATTGAACAGCATGAAGAAAGGAAAGCTAGTTTGAGTCCTGTTCTCTTGAGACTCTTTATTGGCATTTACTTTTCAAATTTGAACTTTGCACTTTAGCTCATCTTTATTTGCAAATGTTCCCCCAGTCTTCTTAGGAGGTCTTTTTGGGTATTTTGTATGGTTTGAGTTTGGATAGTGCTGGGGATCAAACCCAGGGCCTTGAGCATGCTAGGCAGTGCTTTATCATTGAGCTACTTCCCTGGCCCTTGATCTCCAGTTCGTAACTCCTGCTGATTGAAGTGAACAAAAGTAATGTAGATATTAGAGCCCACATCACAGAACAGTGCTTATTTGGGGACCTGGACCTCACTGAGTGGGAGAAAGTCTTCTGGTACTTCCTTCATTGAATCAATGAATGGGTGGTACAAGGTAACTTTTATCAGATACAACCACACTGAAATCATACTTTTCTATGCCTGGAATGTGCCATTAAATGTGAAAAAAGTACATCAATGGATTCTCCAACTTTGAATATATCAAAGAATTCAGCCCTTGTTCATCTACGTCTTCTATCACCTTTAAAAACTGAGATGCGTTCACAGTGGAGCTCTCTTTTGTGTAGTGTTTACCTAAATAGTACATTACTATCTCAGGGTTGAACCAAGGCAAAGGCTGTCCAGTTCAGCCTTCTAGCCCACTCCTCGGTGGTTTTGTGTTTGTGACATAATCTGGACATTTTACTGGTAAACTTAAGAGATTGAAAGACTAAAAAAGAACGCTAAGAAAAGTAACTACTTCAGTGCAATCACTCTCATTTATCTAAGAGGGCTCTCTAGAATCTACAACTGCTTCCACGGTAATCATGCTTGGTTGTCCTTCAGCGTCATCTCTGTTGGAGTGAAATTACTTAGTGCCCTGACCATGCCTCCACTTGGACCCACAAAGCAATGTGCTCTTTTTTTCCTTGGAAGTGCAACCTTTTTTTTTTTTTTTTTTTGCCTCTTATCACATGCTTGCAGGAGTCTGAACATTTTATTCTACTTACCACTAGCCTTTATCTCCCCACCAGTTCAGCTAAATGGTCTAACAGTGTAAGATTTATGCTCAGCTACAGTTTTGTTTAAAAGTGGTTTTTAAGCTTTATTCATCAAAATGTAGTCACACAATGAGATGGGATCCATGGTCATACTTCTGAGCTGTAGTCTAACAAAGCAAATTGTCCTATGACCAGCAACACTGGCAGAGCTACTGACAGTGAGGGCTCAATCTTCTCTTGAGTTGTCCTCATTCCAGGAAGCTCACAAATCCTCAGTGGCCCTGTTCTGAAAACGGTGCTGGTGCCATTTTTCAGCAACTCTGCTCAGGGCGCTTTCACTGTGCTCTGATCTGCCATATGCTCTGGTTCTACATCCAGCCTAACACAGAACAAGTCTACACTCGGCATCAACCTCGAATGCCAGAGAATAATGCTGTTGTAAGTGAGAAAATTGTTGGTAGAGACATGTGAAAAAAATATAACTCCTCTTTTAGAAGACATATAGGAAAAAAAGCCCGGTGAAAAGTTGCAATGGCTACACCTCAGTTTGAAGAAAAACTGAGGATAATAGTGGTGAAAACCAGACTTAAAGCCCTGCATAACCATTTGCTGCTATAAAGGGAGACAAGATTTCTAGTTGTCTAAGGGAAGTCGGGTAAATGAGGACTTTAGAGTGAAAACCCATGATTTAAGAATTGGCTGCTAGCTGAAAACATTTGAAAATTTTATTTGGCCAACAGTGTGCTGTCTGAGTGCATCCTTTGACCACCACCTTGTCACTGCAGTCCCAAGGGAGCTCCACATCTCCACCTTTGCGCCTTCGGTGACTGACACTGGATCTCCAGAGATGCTCACACTTCTGGATAAAACTGAAGGACCTTAGTTAGCAAAACAGACTCCATATTGCTGCTGGACGCACCACCTGCCTGCCCTTTAGATGAGCTTAGAAGGAGGAAGCTTAGAAACCTCCTCCCCTTAGAAAGTCTCTTAGAAACAACAATTAATCAACTATTGTTTTACAAATGTTCTAACAGCAGGACGTTCCACTTCTGTACCTTTCGCTTGCTTTGCTAGTTCTATCCCATAGCGGGGCCTAGAAACTGTTGGCCTCAAAGGTGTATAAAACATGTTTGTCTCCCCCCCGAGTTGGGGCTCGAGTCCGATGCTCAGCTCGGTCCCGGCCGGTAATAAACTCCTGTGTGGATATAATATCGGTCTCTGGTTGATTCTTTCTCGTTGGGTCTAACAAAAATGACACCACCTCATTAATCTTTCTCTGCATGTGGGGGTTTCAGGCTCCTGTCTGTCCTGAAGAACTTCTGCTTGTTCCTGCTTGCTTAAAACTGTCCTGGTGTGCAACACTGAGGGAGGAGTGGAGCCCTTCCCTGGGCCCCTGGGCCCCAGGCAGGAGGGCGTCCTCACCCAGGAGCCCCTCCCCACCACCCCTGTGCATGTTTGTAACATCTCTGACCATTGACTGGGAGGCTCTCTGAACGCTGTTTTTCTCATAACATTGATGGCATGATCTAAACGCCCTTTATTATTGCCTCCCACGGTATCTCTTCAAATCATCTTTCTTTCTGAAATCTCTGGTAATAAATTCATGCCTATTTTGTTTCAGAAAATTTTTAAATCTAAAATCAGAAATGCCATCAATTGTTATGCTCACAGAGCCAAACTGTATTTTCAGGAGCCTGTGTATACCTAGAAGTCCCTTCCTTAAGATTTACTAACATACAAAAAATCACTTCTCCCTAAATATTCGAATTGCTCCTAATTAAAAGTGTAGATATCCTTTTTGTATTAAAATACAAACCCTGTCTGTGTATGAACTACTTTATCTCACTTAATTACTCGAACAACTTCAGTTCTATAGAAGAGAAAATTGAGACATGGAGAGATTGAGAAAATAGCCTTTCTCATTAGCTATCGTTCTCCACATAAATGTGCACTCACGGAAGACAGAGTTTGAAAAGTGCCGTAAAGTCTGGAGAGGCAGAAAAGCTTGGCTGCATGGCTCATCCAAGAAGCCCAATGCCTCAGGACCGTGGAGGGGGATGGCACAGCCCCCAAAGTGAGGCTGAAGCCTGAGAGACTTCAGAGTGCCCCAGCTGCAGGTGCCAGGGTTCAAGGCTGAGGAGCCTGCAGTCTGATGTCCACGCAGGAGAAAACACACCCAACCCCAGGAAGGAGAATGAGAGAGGGAGATGCAGAGAGATGAGTGGCACATCTTCTGCTTCGGTGTCCCATCGGGGCCCCCAGACAATGGGATGGTGCCCACCCAGCGGGGCCACTCCTCCCCACTCAGCTCGCTGACCTGCACACCGGTCTTCTCTGGAAGCCCCCTCACAGACACACCCGGAGAGGTGCTCTACCCATTATCTAGGCATCCCGCAACCCAGGCAAGTTGGGTAAACCTTTGCGAGCCCACCCCTTGGCACCATGCCTAAACCACACTTAATCTCCAAAGAAAGACAATAACAAAACCATAATTCCACCTAACATGATACCACAGCTACATCCACAACCAGAGATGCATTGATTGCATCCCCAGTAGAAGAGGCAAAGTTATTTTGAGTGATGCTTACTCTTCTCTTGATAGCTCAAAACTTCAATATTAAGGTGTAAAATTAACAATACTTAAATACTGATAAAGTCAGTGAATACTATGTTACATGATAAAGAAATAAGAAAATAAATGTTTACTTAATATATTTGTATATACATACACAAATATATTCTTAGCAAAATAGAGAAGAGATACTAATGACAATTACAGTTCATGTTTCTGTAAACATGGTTATATTTATAATTACCTTGTTCTATTACTCATTCTATAGTCCCTTGGCCCTCACAAAGTACCTCAGCTGATCTTGAGTCTTTACCTGGTAGAGTGACCTAACTCTTAATTTCTGAAGGGCCAGGGATATTTGTATTCTTGCCTGCATCAGATCGTTATATTGTCCTATTCACCTTAATCATGGGGAAGGGTAATACTAAGAGACACCTTACAAGGTTTCTTATACTCCAGACATAGCCTTTGTTACTTCCCTGGTGGAATCATGGCCCAATTTCCACCTGGCAATGTAGACAGATCAACTTAGCCAACATTGTCAGTCCCTTCTTAGTCTATTGACTGAAAGGCATGGGGAGACCAAAGCACTCAGGGGGAACATCCAGTTCAATGTCCACGAGCTAATTTATAACCTTCATTTCTGCCATTGTGACCACTTTGTTCATGAGCCCATTGGGCAGTGACAGAGGTAACTGGGGAAAGAGGCTGAGTGGTATTCTCAGAACAGGTCATCCTATCCATATGATTCTTAAACTCCTCTTCTGCTAAGGTGATGTTCTGGTGATCATTCACATGGAATACAAACATCTCCATGTATTCATGTAGCTCTTCCTCAAATGTCTTTGTGAACAATTTCACAATCATGCTCCTTCCAAGTCCCTGACCATCCAGTCAAACCATTGACTACAGAACATGAATCTGTGTATAACCACATATGTGGCCATTAGTGTTTCCAAGCAAAGCACAAAACCAATTGCATGACATTCTCCTCACTGGGAAGATTTCCCTTCATCACTGTCCTTCAGGTATATGGCAGAGGTAGCCGGAGTACTGCACATGACCTTTGAGTGGTGCCTGCCTGCCATGCAGAACCATCTATAAACCCAGGCCTTCATCTTCCCTCCTCTGTCAGCTGATTAGGCAGTGCTACCCATGAGGCCCTGGGTGTGTAGTGGGAAGAAGGTGTGGTAGCAGGAGTAAAAGCTGTGGATATTTGGGCCACTTTTTCATGTAGCTTATGCCTTTGGGACTTGCCCAGGATTGATCATACGTATACACTTCTATCTGATGACAGAGTGTTGCTGTCCACACCTGCCTTTATGCCTTGATGGATCAGATAACATCTAGTTCAGAATGGGCAGCTCATGTTGTGTGTTCAGCTTTCTCACTGCTGAGACACAATACCCAATATCCCCATATTAAAGCAGGAGAGGTGTATTTCGGCTCATGGTTTTCAGTGGGTTTAGTCCAAAGTCAGCTGGCTCCAAGGCAGAAATGGCATGGTAGGAGGGCCTGGAAGAGGACAGCAACTCATCTCATGGCAGCAAGGGGCAGAGAGAGAGAGAGAGAGAGAGAGACAGACAGAGAGAGAACCCTTCCATGTCACACCCCCATGACTCATCTCTAACAAGGCCCCACCTCCTCATAGCACATACAGCTATGAAATCATAAGACTGGTGAGTATAGCACCACATCATCCAATAACCTTTGAAGAGCCCCAGCTCTGAACATATGAGACTTAGGGGGTACATTGTAGATCTGAACCATAGCAGGTCACTTGGTAACTTGGTGGCCCATGGTCAAGCATTCAGTTTCTGTTAATTTTAGTATATGTGCTGCCAAAGCGACCACTCAGTTTCTGTTAAGGCCCAATAACAGGCTGTGTTATGCTGAAACAAAATACCCGACACTCAAAGTTAAAGGAGGAAAGGTTTATTTAGCCCACAGTTTGTAGAGGTCTCAATCCATAATTGGCTGGCTCCAAGGCAGGGTGGCATTGCAGATAGGCATGAAGAGGCAACAAAGCAACAAGGTACAACCACAGCTCTTTCTGCCCCTTATATCTTATCCAGGCTACCTACCCTTAGGGTGGGTAGCACTCACACCCTTAATCCTGGCATCCTTGATCCTAGCATTGCACTGTGAATCAATCCCAGAGTCACACATTCTAGACACAGCCATAACACAAGCCAAGAGCTGTTTCTCAAATCAAGCAGAGGTATCCATAGATATTATAAAGGGTTTGCATGAAAATCCCAATCCTTGCTATTTTACTATCGAGGCCTTTCTCAAAGGCTCCAAATAGCTCATGTGTTGCTGCCACCTCAAATACCAGTGGATCTGCTGGCTCATTTAGCCCAAGTGGTAGCAATGTGAGCCTGTTGCAGAGCCCATTGTTCTGGACCCCACTCAAAACTAGCAGTAAATGGGGCAGAGTAACACAGCCAAGTGAGGAATGTGTTGCCTCTAAAATCCAAATAAGTGGACTAGGCAATGTGTGTCTTTCTGTATTGTGGGAAGGAAAGATGCCACGACTTACCTTTTACCTTTGAAAGGCCATCTCAACAGGCTTCACATGAGTGGGACCCCAGAAATTTCATTGAGATAGACGTGAAATTTTAGTTGGATTGATTTCCCATCCTTTTTGGTGAAAGTCTTACCAAAAGTCCAGGTGGGACAGAGAAAGTGCATTCTTGGCCTTGCCAGCTGAAAGCAAACTGCTTCTGTTGGGCCTTATGGCCAGGTATGGAGAAAAGGTAGCTACATACCAGTACCAGGAAATGTGTTCTTCTGTTGTGGCTGGAGCAGTGAGGTCAAATATTTCCCCAGTGTCCTGTCTCACAGGGCTCTGTGGTGTGCAGCCTGGAGTCCATACACTTTGGCTTCTGATTTGTCTCTGGCAGAGCAGGCAAATATGAAATGAAAGCAGCAGGTTGATATTTGCACATGAGCAGGGCGAAGGTCAAATGAACAAGTCAGTGTTTTCTCCATCTTTGCCTGCTTGTCTTCCCATACCCAAACTCACCTATCATCTTTCCACTTTACATCATTGCATACACCAATGTGGAATTAGCTGTTTCTAGAATTAATCCAATTCTTTCTCACCTAGTTAGCAGCTATCATAATCAACGGATTCATCTTCAAGTCAGCAACATCATAGACCAACCACAGGTCACTTTGTCGTTGTGGTAGTGACTTTTGTTTTTTATCCTGATGATAAATTTGCATTTGACCCTAGCTTGTGGTTTGTAGTCCAATTTATAAGTCGATTGCATTGACTTTGACAGTTATCTGTCACATTTCAATAATTAATGTTTTTCTTAATCTGCAAATTAAAGGGTATGAAGGAAATCCTCCCGGTATCCCCTCTCCTTGACATATTTACAAATTTACTAGCTTCTGAAATAATAGACTGGTCTGTTCTGTTACTTCTAAGCATTGGTTTTAACAATTCACAGGATGACATTTTTCTCCTTTCTGTTGCCAGCAAGTGCAGGGTACTGTGTGCTTTTTTCATGCTGTTAACATGCATTATTCAGAAAGCAATGATCAGATTGATGCAGTTCCATTCACACAGGAAGTGGCATTTATGTATAATCCATGTGCTGCTTTTTAAAAATGTAAATTGGTGAACCTCAAAATAAATGAAACTCAAGTCTAGTCTCCTGATTGAAGCTTTAGTTCTGTCATCAAAATGTTAAACTGTTAATTTTCTTAATAGCTGTATAATAGTTGCATGAGCACACTGATGCCTTCTTAGAGGTATCACATTCATGTCCTCAAGCCCTCCTTCTTTCTGACACTCAGCATCTAATTCACCGCAGCACTCAGCAAGGTTATGGTCACAGACAGTCCTGGGGTCATGATCTTTCTGGGTTTGGTCTACCCTGGTGCCTCCCTTCCAGTGAAGCCTTCCTCATGGAGGTCCACCACAAGGCTTAGAGGCCATTTCAAGACTTCCTTGGAGCCCATGACTGCCATTAATCAAACCTTCCAGAGACTCCAACTTGTGTCTTGGACACATGAGTCATTCATTAACCAATTCCTACAACAGTTGTTGAGGACAAATGTCAAATGCTTTCCTGTATTGACTCTTTTATCTTCAGCTAAACCACTTCTGAAACCTGATTTCATGCCACCTTCCCTCTGAGAATGCCTTCTTCATCTGCTCCCCAGCTATTTTTCCTTCTCTTTGTTAAAAAAAACAAACACATTGAAGCTTCATTTCTTTTCCTCTCTGTGCCTAAGTAGGGAACTGGGTCTTTTTAAAAAACTAGCAAATTCTTCTTGCCCTCATTCTTCCCAAGTCCTCTGATTATATTGATGCTTTCGTATTAAGTGTTTTGAGGTTAAAGGGACCACGGTGACCAGAAAAGTGCTCTACATAGAGTCATAAACCAGTGTTACTGATTCTCTAAAGAGAAACAGATTTGTTATCCTTAACCTACCACTGAAAAATAAAGCTGAGTTTTACAATTAAATTAAGCAACACTTTTGTAAAATATGTGCATTCCAAAATAAAATAAAAAGAGTTGAATTTCAATTTGATCCTGGCTGCTCTATTGAATCTTTTCTGCATGTTCTCTAGTAAGAGCTGTCAAATAACCTGTGCGACATGATAATGAAATAGATGTTAGCCTTGGAACTCATCAAGAGGTATAGATTGGATTTTCATCTTCAATTTCAAAATAAAAAAATCTACCAATGACATCGTGACTAAATAACTAATGAGCTTCTAGTGGGACTGAATGAGAGATCCTAAGAGTTAGATTCATGCCTGCTTACTTCTATTTACGTAGTTTGGAGAATACATATTGAGCCAAGAAAGGGTCTAATATATCAGCATAATTTTATTGCTCTTAAGCGATTCGTGTATGTGCACACACATGCAAATAACCTCATTGCTTTTTAAAAAAGTTAATTCAATTACATAATAAATTTTCAGAGTATATAAAAGCATATTACAAAGTGTCACATTCCTGTGTTCCAGTTTTCGATTCACCTTTCTCAAAAACATTTTATCAGCTTTCCCCTGTATTATAAGCTTCACTTTTTTCAATGAGATTTACTTCCCCTTACCCCCTATTTAAGATTTCAATCCACATAGACTATGAACTCTGCATCGTACTCTATTTTTTCTCTTACCATAGAATTTAGCCCCTTCTAACATATGCATCTTTCACTTATTAGTTCTGTTTTTGCCTAGTATCTCTCTTCCACAATGAAAGCAAGTTCTATGAGGACTGGAATATCATATATTTTGCCCATATATTCTACATGCTTAAAAATTAGGTGTTGGTGTTCAAAAAGTAGTTGTTGAATTGAATGAATAAATAACTGATTATATCCACAAAGTCTCTGCTAATTCTTTCTACACAAAGCTTAATATAGATACATAATATAATAACTTTTACTTCCTTCTACAAATAAAAGTTCCCAAGATGTTTCCTAATTAGTATATGTAATTTTATTTAATTCCTTTCTAGCAGTTCCATAAGGTTTTTTAGTTTGTTTGTTTGTTTGTTTGTTTGGTACCTGGGATCAAACTCGGGACATTGGGCTTGCAAGGCAAGCAGCGGAACCACTGAGCTAAATCCCCGGCCCTACATAACAATTTATTACATCTAACAAAATTTATTTTACTCTTCATTCTTGATGAACAAGTTGACTGTGTGAAACAATTGGCTACTGCAAACAATGCTGCAATGAATATCTTTACGTCAGTCTTTATGTATATGTAACATTATACTTGTAGGGTATTTTATATAAAATGATATGTGCATCTTAAATTATGATGAATGTTGTCAAATGTCTCTACAAAGAGATTATCTGATTTACCAAGAACTATCATTGTCCCTGTTTTCAATCTATAGACCACATGGTATGTCATGAAAATCTGACAGGTTAAGATGGTATATAAGTACAACAATAATTTGGATTTCCACATTATGAATGATGCTTATCCTCTTTTCATAAGATATATTGAATATTATAGATCTTTGCCTTATTGACATATTGAAGTCTTTATTAAAATTACTGTCTTGTTGGTCTTTCTTCTAGTTTATCTTTTATAGTTTATTCCTTGAAGAAATTTTCTATTTCTTTAAATCAAAAATACCAAGTTTGTATAGGTTTTGAGTTTGGTCAAGCTTTACATATGCCATCATAAAATAATTATTTTTAAATGTATATGTAGTAATTCTACTACTCTCATGGCTCTTGTCATCTTTATTTTATTTTAATTATCTTTGTTTTGTTTTTCTTGGCTTATTGAGGTATAATTGACAAATTAAAATTGTGTATATTACACAATATAACATGAGGTTATATACACATGTATATTATGAAATGATTACCACAATCAAGCTAACTAGCATAAACAAAATTTGAAATAGTTCTTATATTTTTAAGATGAGAGTATCTAAAATCTATTCTCATAGCAATTTCCAAGGATATACTACTTGGGAGGCTGAGGCAGGAGGATCGCTGTGAGTTTGAAGCCAGCCTGCACTACATAGTGAGTTCAAGGCCAGCCTGGAATGCACTGTGAGACCTTGTCTCAAAAAATAAAAAATTCGAAGGATACAAATAAAAAATTCGAAGGATACAATGCGTTATTATTCATGTTAGTCACTATGTCCCCAGTACAGCTCTGGAACTTTATTCACCCTATCTTATACCCTGGATCAAGTTACTTTGGTTAGGAACTCTTAACTTGGAAATGTATTTATTTCCAAGATCTCCAGAAGCTTAGCAGTTTTCAGCATGTAACTATGTAACTAAGATGCACATTAAAAACAGAATAAACATTTTGTCAACCAAGAAAGTTGTTATGAATTAAAGTATTCAAAACAGAAGTCTTTTTAAATTGTGTATATTATTCACTGTACTTCTATGTCTGAGAAAAATAAACCACGCTATATCATCCCTATTTCACAATGCTTCTATGGAAGAAAATAAGAGTACATGTTGGAAAGCATGACAACTTAAGAAAAAGCAGGTAATAAGAGGTATAAAGCCATACTTTGAACAGATAACTCATTTTCGTTCTTTCCTATTTTACATTAGTAGATATAAGTAATACATAATGTTTATATTCCTTAGGAGGAACTGGTACAACACATAACATGTCTTAATCCCTCTTTAAAACCCCCTTTGTTCCCCATCCATCTTTGGTTCCCCTTCTCCTTGCTTCCTAGAATATATAAAGAACTCAAAAAATTAGACCCCTCAAAATAGAAGATCCAATCAAAAAATGGGCAAGTGAGGTGAATACAGACTTCTCAGAACAAGTACAAATGAGCAATAAACACATGAGGAAACACTCAACATCACTGGCCATTAGAGAAATGCAAATTAAAACAGCACTGAGATTCTATCTTGCCTCAGAAAGAATGGCCATCATCAAGAAATCAAATAATAACAAATGCTGGTTCATTTTATAGTGAATAAATATTTTGCAATAAACTGAAAATGTATTTTTAAAAGAAACCAAGAAAAAAAATTCCAACAACATCTGGGATTTATTTGATGTCATTAATGTAAAAACAAAGCAAAATGGGGCTGGAAATTTAGCTCAATGGTTCTATCGCCTGCCTCGAAAGCACAAGGTCCTGAGTTCGATCCACGGTACCAAAAATAAAAAAATATATATATAAAAAAAGCAAAACACCAACAACTGAAAGTACATTAATTTCTGTGCTCTTTCATTAATTCCCATTGCGTAATCTGCAATCTTATAGTGATTTGATTCATTTACACTGGTACCTCAGTTCATGAACTTAATTCTTTCCATGATTCTGATTGAAAACTGTATTGGTTGAGAACCAAATCAAGTTTCCCTATAAGGTTGAACCTAACCATTCGGTTCGCATCCAGTTTGGTTTGCAATCTGAATCTTGGAAAGAATAAAATTCATGAACTGAGCTACAACTGTATTTCCAAAAGGAAGCCAAGATATTTCCTTGTAATCTTACGGGATTGTAGAACAGAAATAAAGAAAAATTTCAAAAAAATAATTTGCATAAGTATACACATTTAAATGTTCAAGATATTTTGTACCCAGCAGCACTGTAGCAGTTTGGAGGTTGGCCTCAAATGTGAAAATACTGGTCAAAACAATAGGGGGAAAGCAGTTTGGAGAAAACAGACCCTAAAAGATAAAACATACTGTTACACAAGGAAAATAAAACATCTGCAAGGAAGGAATAGCAATCCTGGTGTCCTGCATGGCTCACCCATCAACATCATCTACATGTTTATAATGATTTAAACACTGAATATTAATATAATCAAAGTGTATGTATCTATACTGGCAGGTATATTCAGTGGAAGAGAAATCATCTTCCATAAGAGACAGTTGACTATATATGGCCTGGGAAATATTTTTTAAAATCATCACACTTGGGTAGAGATTCAGAAGTAAATTCCCAAGAAGTTCAAAGGCGTGAAGAAGTCTGCATGTGAGGAGCAGAAAGTAGGAGCAGGGACTGAGGGCTGTGAGGTTCAGTCAGTAAGGGTTAGAGGCCTCCTTGACTCTTCAGTCTTGGTAGCACCTATGAGTTGAGACATTTTTTCCAGAAAATTTTAATGTATATTAATAAAAAAATTGTAGCAAAAAAAGGAGGGGTTAGGAAGAACTAAGCTTATTTGAAATGGAGGAAGTATATATCATATCCATTCCCTCCTGTAGGTTGGATTTGCCTTTAGGATTAAAATGTAATGTAATGGAGATGTGGTTTAAGAATCTGGTGCCTGGTTTTGAATAAAATATCTGAACACACTGTTTAAAAACACATCTACGTAAGCCTGGAAGAGTGGCGCATGCCTGTATTCCCAGCCCTCAGGAAGCTGAGGCAGGGGGATCATTGTAAATTTGAGGCCAGCCTGGGCTACCTAATGAGACCCTGTCTCAAAAAAAAGTGTCCACAGAAAAGCTCTATAAAGTAAAGGAGCAACACAAATGTCTTTAATGAGTTTTTATTTGAATCAGGTTAGCAGTCCTTAGATTATTACCAATCATCAGCATGTCCAAACCACCATGAAATGAGTTCTATTTGAAGGGATCTATAGTCCTTGTAAATCAGATACTGTTAACTTTGCCTAAGTCATCTGAAAATTCTTTCTATATAATTTCTCCAAACTTCAGTACCTGAAATTAATGATCAAGCATCAAGTCAACCATTCGATAAAGGATGGACAAGGGAAATGAGGTAATATTTCTCAAGTACCAGACACCATGCTAAGAGCTTTACATATTTTATCACATTTAAATCCTCACACTAACACTCCTGAGTAGATGCCATTATCCTTGTGTTTAAGATGAAAAAGCTGAGAAGTTAATGAAAGCCATGCAGTAAAAAAAGGAGGGAAGCTGAGACTAGAGTCCTCTGTGCCTGATTCATTGTATGATATTTTATTTGTCCTTTTACTAGCTGTAAGTTCAGGCACTTTGGAAAACTAAATGTGATGAGCATTAACAAAAATGCATCTTAAGGTGATGTGTGGAGTATTAAAAATGAATTCATAGCAGATCCCCATCAGTCCCAATGAGTCGAGGTCCCATTGCTATAACAAAAAAGCCTGAGGTTGGGTACTTTGCAAAGAAAACTTTGTTTAAATCAGAGTTTGGGAGGATGAAAGCCCAAGATTGGGCAGCTTCCTTCATCTGACCTCTGGTGAGGGCCTCTTTGGCTGTGTTACAGTATGGCAGATGGCATCATGTCAGGAGCAGATGCAAGAGAAAGTGATCCTGTGCCAACACTGGAAGTGAGAAAGTGGGGAGGAGCCAGTCTTGCACTTTTATAACAACCTCTGAGAGACCTAACCAGGCTTGCATGTGAACTACCTTAATCCCTTCTGAGGGCACACTTTTGATGGTCTGAGGACCTCCTGCTAGGCCCCCCCTCTTAAAAGTTCTAACACCTCAATATTACCACACTGAAGATCGAACCTCTAATGCATGAACCCTTGAGGGTCACACTCAAACCATATCCCAACCATCACAGATCCTTGTATTTCTTGTAGGAAAATACTTCCATGAAAGTGGCTGGGAAAATACTGGGTGTAATGTTTCAATATGTGCTACAATACTCCATGATTATTAGAAACATATCTAATTGTAAAGTGAGATCAACCTTACCAGAAAACACTTGTACAAACTCCAAAATAAATGTTCAAACCCACAGAGATCAGGGATTTTTGCCACAAGTAAGAAGGCTTTGCTCACAGTAAGTCCTTGCTGAATTAATCAGGGTTAATCTCTTGTGCTGACAGACTCAGAGGCCCTGTAGGTTAAGAGAAAACAACAGACCTTCCTTCCTGGTGTTGGGAAAGGCTTTTCATTCCAATCAGTAAAACACCTGTGGCAAAGCAAGCCTGTGCTGCCCTGTTCTTGAGTAAAAGCAAAGTAGCCGTTGACACATGTCACTCATTTGACGAGCAAGCCTGTTTCTAAGATGAACGCGTAGGGGAGAAATGTGGCCTTGAGCAATCGGTGAGGGGGGCTGGGTTACTGGAGTTGGTTCTAGAGCTTTGAGGATCCAGGAAGTTTAGGTTTCTGAAATTGTAAGGTTCATTGGAGTTCAGTAGTAGAGAGGTTCAATGTCAGGGGAAAGCACTCATAGAAAAGAGCCCCAGGCATCTCAGGGTCTATAAGACATCATTCTGAAGAGCAGCATGTCTCCAATTCCCCCATACCCTGACTCTATCCTCTTCCGACTCACAGCCCACACGCCGACCTGTATTACATTTGAGACCAAGTGACTGCGACATTCCTACTCTCACACATCCCTCCAACCCTCCACGTAGCCTCAGCTTCATTGCCCTCCGTGTCAAGCAATTACAAGGCTTGGTGTGAACCAGCTCATTCCATGCCCAGGCAGTTAGCTACACTGAATTGGAAATCTTCCTGTAACATCCACTGATTTTCCCGACTTCCGCAGTCTCAATGGCTCCATATATCTTCCAATTTTTTTCAGTGCTGGGGCTCAAACTCAGGACCTTGCACTTGCCAGGCAGGTGAGGCACCACTGAGCGACATCCCCAGCTCCATTTATCTTTCATTTTGCAAGTATTTGAAGATATCACATTATTTTCTAATTACTTCGTATTACATTCACATATAGATAAGATCTAGTAAGAAATGTCTATACAGATGGTTTCTGGGATGAGTTTGTTGTATCAAGGCCTAAAATACACGTGTTCTGTTTCTGTCTCAAATTTAAAATCAACACCTGGCACTCAAAGTTAGAATGTTTATGTGAAACACAGACCCTTAAAAGCATGCCACTTTCTGACTATAACTCACCTGATGTTGATGTTTGCTTGACAACTAAGATGTTTACACTTTTAGCAAATCTTTGGATTCTCCAACATAATGCACACAGTCCAATCTTGTGACAAAACATCTATTTGTCGTTCCAAGCCTTTTCGTGCTCATACTATGGTTTTTCAACTACTTCTGTCATTTTTCTTTTCAGCTGCTTTTCAATCCTGACTGATCATCTATCTGAAAGTATGTTTTAGTTCACTAGGAGTAAGCTTTAATGCATTCTATTTATAGTCAAAGATAGAAAGTAGATTAAATAAGACTTAAATTCTTCTATATGAAGAGTTTTAGCCAGAAGCATCAAAATACATGTCTGTCCAGACCACGTCTCTGCAGAGTTTGCTTAGGAGACGTCTGTGTGTTTAGCAAATCTGCCTGGGGAATTATGATACATATTCCTAGTTGAGAATTATTGTCTGTTATTGGTTGTATCCTTTGTGGTGTCATTTCTCGTTCTCCAGGACTAAGGACAATTCAGATGCTTTCACTTCCTGCCTGTCATTTATTTAGCATTACATCTAAGCTGAGGATCAAACCGTGAAGAGCATCCAGGCTTAGAATGGGAAAATAGTTTATTAAGAGTGTAGAGATATGGAATGGTTGAAGTGGAAGAAAGATCACAGGAGTTTAAAAGTGAACAGATAGATCTTTTCAGTGGCAAGGAGACCAAGCAATGGAGGAGCGGGGAAGGGATGAAAACAGAATTAAGTTGTGTTATGTACAGGTGCCAACTCCCCACAATGAACATAATCATTATGCACCACAAATATGTACTAATATAAAATAAAAACTGAAAAAATAATTAATTGTAGCTTTTCTAGAAAAATGAAAATGTACAATAAAAGTGGGCAACAGAGTTACAAAAGTAGCAGGATAAATCCCAGTAAATCTACTCTGCTCTGCCACCCACTCAGGATGCCAACTTTCTCTTCTCCATTCTCCAGAGTATCCACGTCCTCACCCACAGACCTCAGGGAGCACAGAATTCAGAAAAAGCCCCTCACTCTTTCCTTAGGCCCTTCAGATGCCCTTTGGCCCTCTTTTTACCCCCTTGAATTAAGAAAGCCCTGATGCTAATCTCTATGTAAAGTAGTCAATAGATCTTAGGTATTGATCTTTGAGATACAAAGGCATACTCATCATCATACAAAATTCAAACTTAATTCTGCCTAAATCCAAGGTGTGCACATTGGATTCTGATACTACTTTGGTTCTCCCTTGGCACAGGAAATCAGGAAAAATAACTCAGAAGTCTTTGGAAGAAGAGGCAGTGTCTGCGACAGCTCTTCAGAGCATAAGGAAGATGGCAGCAATGCAGGAAATCAGTGAAATGAGTCAACAGATGATCTCTTGCTTACTACTTTTGATGATTCTGTTGCCCTCCTAGATGGGAAGGAAGCTTTCTAGAGGCTTGGAAACCCTACAACACCCAGCCTTATATCTGTGGTCATTTTAAATGCTAAATATATGTCTTTTGATGCTAGGGATCTCCTAATATTAAATGGTGATTGCTTTAGGAGTAAAAATGATGAAAGAGTTTTAAGCATAGGAGAGTTTGGTGAAAGATGTGTTAAGAAGTTTAGAAACTAGAGCATGAATAAAGGCTTTGTGAAGGCTAAGTTAGGAGCAAAGATTGAAATCTCTTTGTTCTCAGCAGGTCATACATGACACACGGAGATCACAGCTGGCATAGGAAGAGTGTGAGTGGAGTCCCTATTCCTTTCAGCTTAATTAGGCTGAGAGTCAATGTGATTTTTTTTCTGCTCCTTTGGCAATGTACCATGCACAGTTAGAGAAAGGCAAGGACAGGTGAGTATTGTGTGTGGATCAGAGACCTTGCATTCCGATGCAGTGAGCCTCCTGTTGCAACAAGTCTAGCCACTCCTTCGTGTAGATGATGTACAGTCAGTCACCGGAGGTGGCAGAGGGAGGGTGAACAAGGGCTAGAAAAGAAAGCTTTTGATAAAAACTCCAGGCACTATAGCATGGTTCCATATGTCAAATCCAGATGGTTTAGATATTCCGATACCTCTTTATTATGAAGGACACCAAATGATTGAACAAAAACGCCATAGCAAATTTCAGGGACATGTCTGGTGTGAACACCTTTCAGCCAAGCTCAGTACAAATCACTCTGGTCTTGATTGCATTGTTCAAATCAAACACACTTTCTGGGCATGTGTTCAATAGTTCCTATTAGCCTTGTCTCTCAGGTAGAAGTTTTTTAATATTTTATACCAAATACCATCAAATATATGAGTAAATTCCCTATCCTTCAGTATCTTGAATCATATAACTGGCCTGTATATTTGGTAATCAAGAAAAAAATTAGTGTGAAGACCATGAGAATATTAGTATTTCAAGAGCACTCTCAAACTGATTAAGTCACTTACAATGAGCTAAGAGCATCTGCATTGCTTTTAAAGGTGCAATTGTGCTTTCTCCTCTGGGGACTCCTCTTTTACAGGTTTGAATGTGTTTCTGTGTTCTTTTTTGTTACAATACTCTTTGTTTTAATAAAGAAAAAACACACACTTACTGGCTAAGGAGACTCTTTATTCACAATGGTTGATAGTAAACCTAAACAGAAGGGATGCTTATTCAGCAGTGGTCTCAATTTAACTAAAAAAGGAATCAATCACATCAAATTATGTTTCAGCTCTCAGATTTCAAAAGAATGATTGACTAACTAGTTGTACAGTACTTTGATTCTTGACTTCAAGACATACAAATAAAGAGGCCTTGAGTGTATCTAAAAGGAGAGTCCTTAATATTATGGTCTCAAGTTGCAACCATTTATTTATGAATACTTCAAGTTTTTCTTTATAGCAGAGTAAAATAAGTCAAACACACAAGCTTAAATATGACATGGTTTGTCTTATATAAGAAACTCAAAATACATGTGCAAAATAGACGATAGATAAATAGGAAGTAGAGAGATCTTTTTCAAATAGACGATGGAACAAGAAATGGAGGGAGACAGGAAGGAAGGGAAAGAAAAGGGGTTCAGAAAAAAATTGAAGGGAAAAATGATGAAATAGAGCTTTTGCAAATAGGAAGGGGACCCAGAGTTGGAGGGAGTGGAGAGGGTGGGGAGGGGTAGGGAATGAGAGAAGAAGAATTAAGATGTGTTATGTGTATGTACCAACTCCCCACAATAAATGGAATCATTATGTACTGCTAACATGTACTAATAAAAAATAAAGAGGAAGAATCATAGAAAATAACAATAATAAAGAGTCCTGATACAAGCCTTCATGATTTTGAAGTACAGAAGTGAGCTTCTTACAGGTGAACAGCTGATGTGTCCCAAGCCCTTCTTCCGGAGGACTCTCCTGCCACAGGGTAGATCAGCTGCCCCATCCCACAGACACATGGGGCCCCATCCTAGTTTTTGTGTCCAGTCCATGAGAACTTGAGTCCCCCCTGTACTGGCCTATATTCTCCAAGACCAGAGAGGCTTATTTTACATTGTTTTTATATTCCTAAGACCTGCTTAAAGAAGGGAAGCCCGATTATTACATAAACTGCTTTATCATGAGTGGGAAAAAAGCCTATATAATTGATGGCTCTGGAACGTTTTTATGGCCAGTTCTTTCTCATCAGCACAGATTTACTAGTAATTCATATTGAAGGATAATACCCTGGAATAATACAAATTTATTTATTTTATTTGTTTTGGTGATGTTCACTTTTAAAATGATAATAATAATAAGATTTGGAAATTTTTATATAAATTCTCATGAAGGTATTTATGAATAAGCATTGGCCAAGGTTATAAGGCAAGATGAAACAACACATGTAGAGTAAAACAGGAATTAAACCAGTTACTATTAACGAGATACTGTAAGAAGTTTAGAATAGATGATGGTGTAACATAAAATACATATCTACAAGCTGAGAGAAAGAAGGACAGGCAGATAAGGCAAAGGCCAAAAACTAAAAGATGTTTTTCTCTATGCTAAGGAGTGTGAATCTTATAAGAACTACTGAAAGACTGACTCAATGGATGATGTGATCACCGCAAATTTAGAAAGAGTGATCTGGCAGAGGAGAGAGACAAGGGTGAGTTTCAAGGGATAAGACAGAAGACAGACAACTGCAACCCTAGCAAAGTTCATTAACTTCTGTCAGCCTCAGTTTGTACATACACGAAGTGGAGAGTAGTTGACCCTAATTGGCTTGTGGCATAAATGAAATGGCATGTGTAATGGATGATATGTCTGAGACCTGGAAAGCACTCAGTGAAATACTGTTTTACGAAGTTACCTGGACAGGGTCCGCTCAGATGGTTGGGTCGTAGCAGGAAGGAAGGCATTTCTGGGACAGCCCCTATGTGACACACAGCACTGAGTTAAATGTTAGGCTATGCTTATGGTCTAGTACAGAGACCCTTAGTGTGTTAGGCATGCCCATCCTAGCCAAAGCAACCAACACCAAAAGACAAGTTATATTGGAAATACCATATGATTAATATTTTGAGGACTTTTCCATTGTAAAATCCGAAATGAAAAAAATCTTCAAAAAACTCCCTTCACTAATAGACAAATTCCTTAATCCTACATTCCTTGTCAACTTCTTTTATCAGTGATTTCTGTAAAGTATCCATCCACATTATCTAGCTCTTTTGTGAGTGAAAGTCAAAGATAAGACCATACATAATAGGTGGAAACTTTCCTATGCAAAACATCAATTATTTCCTATACTGACCTCACAGCTAAACAATGAAAGTAGAATGTGCTTTTTAGATGAAAGTTTGCTCTATATTTATGAGTGCAGTTTAATATTGTGCTTTGATTTCTTCTGGATCCACAAAGTAAGCAGATTTTCTATGTCAGAGACTTTACAGTAAAATTCAATTAAGATAAACAACTAAGATCCTGAACTGAAGAAAGGATTTTACAATACTCCACATTCTTCTATTATTAAAACATACCTCAAAGAAGCCAAGACTATATGAGATAAAATGAAGTACAACTACTAGGTTATTATATATTTATATTTAAACTTTCTCTGAGAGTATTTATAAATTCACAACAGAACAAAGCAGGTATGTTACCTTGATTAAAATTTTAATGCTACTTTTTAAATAGGTCAGTGATTTTTTTCTTGATATTTGAATGTCCTAAGTTGAGGGGGTGTGCGTATGTTTTGTTTTTTGTTGTTGTTGTTTGTTTGTTTGTGGTATACTGGAATTTTTCATTTAATTAGCTCTTAGGAATAGGCCTGTCCACCTCTACTATTAAGTAATGATTTCCCAGTTCTTTAAACCCATCATTGCTGCTAGAATCAGTCTACGTAGCCTCATGATTTTCATTCCTCGAGTAATGTCACTCTTACTCTTCTTTTTTTAGTAATAGAATTCTTCCTAGTTTGTATCGGTTCTTCCCCAGGGCTATCAGTGTCTCATTTGTCCAAAACTCCTAATGGTAAATGGAATAATTTGGTGAATAAAAATCACCAGGCATCAAAACAGAAGTCAGTACCATGCCATGCATAGAGAGCTGTTCTTCAGTAATAACTCACAGCACATAAATATAAGCAATTTGAAATAATTACGGTTACAATGTATTAGTATTCATTAGACCTTTACTAAGAGAAACAACTACTAATGTATATGAGCTAACAATAAATGTTTCTGTATTTTTGAGTGGCTTTAATAAAAACTTTAGACAAAATGTTTTTAAAAACAACAACAAGGACTTTCTTGGAAAAAGTGTACACTTGCTGTGAATCATCAAAAACAAGGTGAAAATGATAAAGAGCATTTGAGGATATAATCTAAGATATGATTCCATTATTCCCCTCTTTAGAACCTTAAGAAAGAACAATTTGGGGCCAGGGATTTAGCTTAGTGGTTCCACTGCTTGCCTTGCAAGAGCAAGGTCCTGAGTTCAATCCCCAGTACAAAAAAAAAAAAAGAATAATTTTATTTTTATTCAAAAAAGCACTTTAAGAGTAAACAGATTTAAAGTTTTGGAAATCTCATATTTGTTTCTAGTATTCTTTACAAAAACTGATTTGGGAATGTGAATCAACAATCTACAAGACTGTGTTATTATTTTGAATTATAAAATTGTCACTTCTTTTTATAACTTGAATGGGGCTTTCCCAACAATGAAATGGAACTGAAACTGATTCAGAGAAGTTGTTAATAAACATGCCACAATTCTGAGAGTTAGCATTACTATCTGAATGTGCAGGCATTATCAAATTTGAAAATAGAATGGTAAAAATATAATTTAGGAAGGAAAAAGAAGAATATAAAATTGCATACAATAATAATCCTATTTAGTCATAAATACCTACACTGTGGTACCAGTTGTGCTATTAATTCCTTCTGGGTTTTTTTCCACCCCATTAACTTTATTGGTACATTGTAGGTATAAAATACAGTTACATTCTTCATTGGGATCTTGTATCATTACATGAGTATCTTGGTTCTTATTTTTTCCCCTTCCCCTGCCCTCCCTTCACCCCTTCCACCCTTCCCTATTTGCAAAGACTTTGTTTCCATTTTTTTCCTTTTCTCATATTTTTTCTTTTCCCTTTTTCTGTTCCCCTACCCCTCCCACTTCCTCTGCTCCTTTAGACCTTTTCTTCCTATTACACAATATCAAGTATACATTTTTTAAATTACAATATCAAGATCTGGGAGACATAACCACAGATTTTACAGAATTTAAAAGGATATAGAAAGCATACTACAAAAATCTTTTTTGAAATAAATTTGACAACTTCCAAGAAGTACCTTGGAAGTCAAATTAATGAAACTAACTCTGGAGGAAATATAAAATTTGAATAGCACCTATTAAAGAAAGTATATTTCTAGCTTGAAAACCTACCCATATGATAACAACAGGCTCATATACATTTTAACTGATAAATTATAATTCCTTCTGTTTTTAAAAATAAGGAAAAAAAATTCAGTAGATAAAATAGTATATGCACTAAAAGTAGCCGAAATTTAGATAGTAACCTGCTCAGTTCCTTCATCTTCTAAAAGACATGAATTGTTTTTTAATAACCCTAAAACAGTAATGTTTTGAAAACTTAATTTGAAGGAGAAAGCAAAAGAAATGATCTGTAGTCTTTTTTAATTGTCCTGTACACTAAGGATATTCACACACAAATACACCCAAAATTTTAAGGTCAGAATAAGGTAGAAAATGGTATGAATGGAGGTTTAAGGTTTTCCAGGAAGAAAAACATATATGTACTTAATTTATACCAGGATGATATGTGAAAAATACATTAAATGTTATCTTCCAAAAAGATAGGTCTAGGTTCTAATTCCTGGAACATGTGAGTGTGACCTCCTTTGGAAAAGAGGTCTTTGAAAATGTAATCAAATTAAGATCTTGAGAAGAGATCATCCTAAATTACCCAAGTAGGCTCAGTGACAAAAGTCCTCATAAGACACACAGAGAAGAAGACAGATGACAGATAAGAAGCCCATGTGAAATTGGAGGCACAGATTGGAGGGATGGGGCAGCAATCCAAGGAAAGCCAACAGCCACCAGAAGCTGGAAGAGCCAAGGAAAAGAATCTTCCCAAGTGCCTGAAAAGGGCACAGTTCTGCCAACATCTAGGTACTAGACTTCTGTCCTCCAGAACTGTGGGAGAAAAAATGTTATTTTAAGCATCCAATTTGTGGTAGCTTGTTACAGCAAACATAAGAAACTAATAATAATAATATATGATATGTATATTATATATATCAAGTCCATCAATAAAATGTATACACATGTCAGAAAAAGAAAAATTTGTATAAATATTCTAATACTAAATTTATTGACACATCATGAGATTAGCAAGTTATCTTTGGCCTCTACAAGTACAAGAGGTGCTCAGAGTGGTGGCCATTAGCTCCCAGACATTTATTAGTACAGCAAACTGCTGCTTGGGGAACCTTGGTCATTGAGATTGCTACACACACATTTTCCATTTCTTCTCTAACATTCAGCAGTGTAGTGGGTTTCATGTGATATATGACATACTCTAGTGTCCATGGACAAGGGTAGCACCGTCTGTTGAAAAAAATCATACTATTTTTCTCTTCCTGAAGTGTGTATACATTTTTTGGTGGACTCTGTATATATACATACTCATGCACTAATTCACTACTGTCATGACTACATGCATACCGTGCCATATGAGATTTCATTAAATGGACGTGTAATTATTCTATGAGACATTATGTCTCAAAGTCAAGTTTAGTTTCCACTATTTGTTGCATGTGCAAAGCACTGTAAGCAGCCCTTCAAAAGCAACAGTAAGTTGTACATCATCTCTGCAAGGGGGCACCCCAGGGGAACACAGACAGCCAAGCAAACATTTCAATATATTAAGATAGCTCTTGCTGAGCATGGATACATGGAAGCCTGAACAGCTCAGTATGGAGATCATAGACATTTTTCCAGAAAAATAAGCACCTAAGGTTGGCAAAATCTGAAAGTTTGCTTGGCATGGTAGTGGTGGTTCAATGACATGGGTTGAGAGTGAAGGGATATAAAGGAAGGGAGCAGACTGAGGCAACAAAGTATACATGAAAAATGTTCTGTAAGACCAGGGAGTGCAAAAGAGGCAAGAGATGAGGCCGGGGACATAGGCAGAAAGCAGACTGTAAGAAATCTCTTACATCATTGTCAGGAGTTCATACTTTATCATGAGGGCGTTAGGAGCCATTAGAAATTTTTGATCAGGAAAAGGACATAAAAACACTTAGAAAACTCACTGCGGTGTGAACAAAGCAGGAAAACTGAAACCACAGCTGCTTTTTATGAGCCAACAGCAGCAACTCAGGAAAGAAATAATGATGTTCTGGCCCAGAGGACTGATGCAGGGAGTGAATACTTATGAGGATTTTGTGGAGTAATAAAGAAAGTGTAATTGAAAGTTTTTGGCAGTCAAGTGAGTACAAGTAAGAAGAATAGAACAGATGGCCCGGGGATTTAGCTCAGTGGTTCTGCGGCCTGCCTCACAAGCACAAGGTCCCGAGTTCGATCATCCCTGGTACCAAAAAAAAAAAAAAAAAAAAAAAACAGAAAGACAAAGGTTTCTAAGATGAAAAACTGAGGCAGCGGTGGTATCATCCCAGCAATCTGAGATACAGGCCAGGAGCAGATCTTAGGGAAATAAGCTCAGAGACAGTGAGTAGGAGAGGCATCCTGGAGCTACCAAGGAAATTAGACCTGTGATACTGGAGCTCACACCAAAGACGCCTGAGTCAGAGATACAGGCCCGGAAGCCATCAGCACGTATAATCACTGAAGCCACCAGAGTGACTGGGAGAACAGAGGGAGAGCAGGTAGAATTCCCAGGAATACCACATAGTAGAGTTATACAGAGGAAGAGGAACTCTCAGGATGATAAAGAAGAGAATAGAAGGAAAAAAAACAAAAGGAAAACCAGGGAAGCATAGCATGGCAGAGGTAAGAATATTTTATGAAGATGGAAGTTGCCAGCAATTTTAGATAGGCCAGATCGTGTCATGATGACTCAGAAGTTTCCGAGCACTTACTCACACGAGGGAGATTGGTGATGTTAGCAACACTTCTCAATAGAGCAGTGGAAACAAAATCCAGGCTTCAGCAGATTGAGTCATGGTGGGGTAGAAAGGTGAAACGGTGGAAGTATCAGTGAATGTGGTCAACTCTTCAAGTGATTTCATATGATTTAGTTGTGAATGAAAATAAAGATAAAATGAGGAATTGAATATTTGCTTTCTAAAAAAAAATGGAAGAGGTTTGAGGTTCTGATGATCAAGCCATCATTTTAAATACACACACACACACACACACACACACACACACACACACACACAGTAAGTTCCCAACTCACAAACATTCAAATCGCGAACTTTCACAGATCGGAAGGAATCTTGAATCAGGAACATTTGTAGGTGTGAAAAATCGTGGAAGTAGCTCACATGTCTGTCCGACACTGTCACAGTTGTGCTGCCGTGTGCTGGCTGTACAGTGCCATAGTGCACAGTGGTATAGTGCTCAGTCAGAGCCCAGGATGTCTGGAAGCAGGAGGAAAAGCAGTGGTGATGCGGAGGGGACTGCTAGGAAGCACAAAGCAATTACCATGAAAACAAAAGTGAAAATACAATATAAGACTCACTTCATCAGATTTACCAACAAATCCAACTTACGAATGTTCTCTTGGAACAGAATTCCTTCATAAGTCAGGGACTTATGGTATAGTCTGTTCATTTAGACTTTAGAATTTTAGAATAATCATAGAACTAAAAGGAATCTTCTTTTTTCCATTACGCTTATTGGTACATTTTAGATATATAATGCAGTTACATTCATCATTGGGATCTCGTACCTGTACATGATGTATCTTGGTTCTTATTTTTTCCCCATTTCCCTGCCCTCCCTTCACCCTCTCCACCCTTCCCTATTTACAAAGACTTTGTTTCCATTTTTTTCTTTTCTCAT
>NW_004624753.1:4803276-4870757 GCF_000247695.1 Heterocephalus glaber
TTTCTCATTCTTTATGGCTGAGTAGTACTTCATTTTATGAAAAACCACATCTTCTTTATCCAGTCTCCAGTTGATGGGCAATTGGACTGTTTCCAAGCTTTAGCTATTACAAACTGTGCCACTATAAACATAGGTACGTATATATCACTGTGGTATGATTCTTTTAATTCTTTTGGGAAGATACCCAGCAGAGGAATAGCTGGGTCAAATGGGACCTCTAATGCTAGTTTTTTTAGGTATCTCCATATTGATTTCCACAGTGGTTGCACCAGTCTGCACTCCCACCAACAATGGAGAAGGGTTCCTTTCTTCCCACAACCCTGCCAGCATTGGCTATTGGTTGATTTCTTGATAGCAGCCATTCTTTCCGGGGTGAGGTGGAATCTCAGCATTATTTTTATCTGCATCTCTCAAATGACCAGTGATGTTGAACATTTTAGAACTAAAAGGAATCTTAAAGGTTAATTAAACTTTTGTCTACAAGTGTCCTCTCTATAATATCTCCTTCAGAGAGTCATCAAGACTCTTCTTGCATACACTAGCAGTATGGGCCCTGGTTGCATTGCTGAGCAGCTCTGTTATCCATAAGGTACCTTCTTAAGGTGATGTAAGTTGTCTTCCTTCAGTGTAAAGGACCTGTACTCTTTTTTGCCCTCTGGGGCCATATATGAGTAGAACCACAGTGTATGCTAAGTTAGTCCAGTCTGCTAAGCCCTCTCCACCAACCAGCATGCTCTGCTTTTGGGGAATTCTAGTTTACAATTTTTTCATTTTAAACAGCAGTGCATCCAACTGCATAATTAAAAGCAACTTCCAAAATGTCACATTGTCAACGTTGAATACAGCAAGACTGCTAGCTACCACCTATGATCCGCATTTTGGTTTAAAAGCATGAATTTATTGTCAAATACATGGTTAAAAATAAATCTATAATTTGCCTTTGGTCCTGTCAAGAATGACACTGAGTTCACTGTCTATAGTGCAAAGGAACATTCAGATGCCCTAATGCAGACAGATCCCCCTTGAGAAAGGTTATTGTCATCCCTACCAGGACCTGGTTATCATTTCATAAATTCAGTAGCCAAGCTGACTTTTTCTAGCATCCACATCATGTTATTAAGAGGTAAATGAGGTCACCCAAATCCTACTTCTGAAGGAACTCAGCCTAATTGTGCCTTGGCTATTCATACCTACGACTACTGGGTAGAAGGTTAAGGGGTCACCTAACCTGTGATTAAAATACAACACAAATGAAGTAAATATTTTCTCAATGTGCTTTTTATTAAGTGTTTTATCATCATTTTATGGAAATAAAATATAGTTTTCAGTACACAGGCCTCATAGTGATTTAAATACTCTGGTACATGCTGTAGAAGCTTGGATATTCTTCTGTAGCTCCAATATTTGGTGATTTTGATATTTCATTTCTTTCTTTCTTCAGCAAATATGTAATAACTGCCTCCATGTGCTGGATACATGGAATGCAGCAGTCAACAAAACCCATGTGATTCTTACGTTTGCAGGCTATAAATCCTATGGGGAAATGGACATTGCCCAAACAAGATTGTATTTAGGAGCTGGGAGGGGTGCTATGATAGATGGTGGGACCCTTAATAGTGATTGTCAATTTGACTGGATTAACACATGCCCAGGAGATTAGTAAAGCACACTTCTGCATCTGCCTGGGTGGATCATAGAGATGTAACCTTGGGTCCCTCACCTTTCCTCACTGGCATACTTCCTTGCTTTGCTTTCCAGCTACCATGAACTAAATGTCTTCTCAGCCATGCATTTCTGCCATGATGTTTCTGGAGTCAGCCAACCAGAGACTGAATCTCCTGAAAACGTGAGCCACATCAAACCTTTCCTTCTTTAAGTTATAGGTGTTAGGTATTGTAACCTAGTGATAGGAAAGCTGACTAATACACAAAATCAGATAAGAAAGGTCATTGCTGTGACTGTATCTGACCATATGATTCAGAAGCCTTTGGAACTGGTTTGCAGTTCGGAAAAGTTTGGAGATGTGAACCCCTAGGGCTTGAGAAGCCCTAGAATGTTGTAAGCAGAGCTTGATGAATGATTCTAGTCAAAGATCAGAAGATCAGAATGGTGATGGGAATGTGGACAGTAAAGGCCAGGCTTTCAGGACAAGAGGTCATTCATGCACACTTTGGCAAAAATATATTGTCTACATTCTCCCCATATCCCAAGACTTTGCAAGAGGCCCAGTTAAGCACTAATTGATCTGTTGGAGGAAATTTCAAGGCAGCCCAACATATAGGTTATGACATGAGTACTGCTGGCTATCTTCAGCCAAATTTATAGTGAAAATCAGGAGCAGAGCAAAAAAATGTTTTAAACTTCAATTTTGACCCAGAAGGAACCATGTGTAAAGCTGGGGTCAAAAGGGGTGTGGCTGCTGAAGAGATTAGCATCATTAAAAAGAAATCAAGTACTCTGTACCAGAACAAGAAGATGCCTTGAGAGCATCTCAGGAATCAGCAAGACTCCACTCAGAGCAGCTTCCAAAGTATAAAAATGTAAAATTTCTTTTGAGAAGAGCCCCTGAGGCCCCTGCTAAAGAAGAGCATCCTACGTAATTTGTTTCTTGAGACCAATTTCACCATGTTCAGCTATCCAGGCACTCAGAGACTGTCATAGCCAGGGTCCAAGGGGATCTGGCTACTGTTCCCACTGACCACAGACTTTGTTATTGTCCATATGATGTTTGTTTTACACTATGCAGACTGCAAGAGTTGTGGGGTCAGGAAGACTTTCACTGAAACTCCAAAAGAAAGTCTGAGAGCGCAGCACGTGAAGCTGTGGAAATGAAGCTAAAGGTGCTATAGAAACAACAGGAAGTCAGAGATACCAGAAACATGGAACATTTGCCAAGAAAAACTGCAGGGCATAGGTGGAGTCACCCCGAGAGAAAGGCCATGTGAGCTGCAACTGGAAAAGTCACAGGGATGGGGCTGCTCAAGCCCTCTGAACTCACATCTCAACACCAAGTGTGCTGCATGCTAGATATGGGGATGTAGGACTTAATATTTTCCCTGCTGGGTTATAGTCTAGCTTTGGTCCAATTCATTCTATCCCTTATTCCTCCCTTTTGAAATGTTTACTCTATGTCATTGTACCTTGGGATTATGTAACTTCTTTTTTATTTTTACAAAAGTTCACAGCTAAGTGTTTTTCTGTGAGCCTCAGAAGAGATTTTTGACTTAAACTTCTGAAAAATGCTAGAACAGTTAAGACTTTAGGGGAAGGAATTTTCGTATTTCCAGTTGTACACAGGGTAGCTGTAAGATGTTAGATGGAATTATTAATTTGTATTGTGTTCATCTGGAGAATAAGTATGACTTAAGGAGATAGGTTTGGTTGTCAGGGAGACAAGGGGTGAATTATGACCATTAATGCTGATATGTCAATTTGACTGAGTTGTGAGATTACTAAAGCACACTTGCAGGTATATCTGGGTGAGTCATGAAGATGTGACATTGGGTACTATATATTGTCCCTGACCCCTCCTTCGGTAGCACTATTCCCCTGATCTGCTTTCTAGCTGCCATGAATAAAGCATCTTCTCAGCCATGTTTTTCTCTCAAGATGTTTCTTCTTTGGAGCCACCTGGACATGACTGAGTCCCCTAAAGCCAAATTAAATCTCTCCCTTAAGTTGTGTCAGTTGTTGTGTCCCAGTAACAGGAAAGCTAATACAGAAAAATTAAACTGATGTAGATCGATAACAAGTTTAGTTTGAAGAGTCAGAAAAGTGACATTAAGCTAAGATCTAAAAGATGAGTTAGTATTCTACTGTTTTATTTTTGTTTGGTTGCTTGCTTTTCCAAAGGTAAAAAAAAAAGGAAGAATATTTTTGGCATAAAGAACATATGAACAATTTACCTGAAGTTTCTGGACCTTTGTACAACCTTAATCTTTGCCTCATGTCCACAGGTTTTTAAGATGCCTTGGTTTTATCTGTGCACATTTAAGATATGTTTGTAAATTAGGGAGTAAATAAATGTTTCAGGTGTTTAAAAATTGATTCTTTGGCATACAAATAGACCCAGTCTCTTCTGTCATAGGTATGAAAAGAGGAAATTTTCTGGAGATCCCAGCTCTTCCAAGCATGATAAAAACACTGCATCAATACTTTTTCACCTTCTGGAAATTGGTATAATTTTTAAATTTAAGATTAATTTGTCAACTAGCATAATGCTCTGTCATAGGTCCCCTCTGGGTTAAAGTGTAAGAGATCTTTGTAGATCCCTTAGAACTTGTAAACAAAGTGGAAAGAATACATTTCCCACCCATATTATCATTACTACTGTCATCAAAAAGAACCATTCTATTTTTAAAACCTAACAGCTAGCCTTCCAGAGAAGAACAAAAGCCCTGGTATTAAGAAAGAGTCATTGAAGAGATGTGTACTGGTAAAGTCTGCATATCTCAAGATCTGTCTTCATGATCCATGTACTACAAAGGTAATGAAGTGTCTGGTTTGCTAATGAAGGTGGCTTCACTGTCAACCTGTGCAGTCTGGGGCTACCTAGCTTTTAGAAAGACCCATGGCTGCCTTAATGCTTTGCTGCCACTATTTTGAAATTCATAATAATGTTTAAGGGACACCACATTTTAATTATTTTTTCTTTTTTAACTTTTTAAAATTTAAACCATCTATTCATTTTCCTTGCTGTGCAGCCTGGCATTGGGACTGGACAGCTCGGTTGTTCTTTCCACAGTGGCTTTGCTGTTGTTTGAGGAGTCACTGTGAAAAATCCAAGCACAGTATGATTTCTGTGCCACAGCAGCAGTTCAGGCTCCTCCATATCTGGCCCAGGAACTTCCAGAAGCTACTGAGCAGCATGTAATTTGTTTTCTTGTTGCTCCCATAACCAATGTTGGGCATCGAGATCTTGAATCTTCTATTATCAACACTTCAGGGTTTCTGCCAGTTACATTTAATTTTAATGATCTTGGGCTTCAAGAAAGGTGTTCAGGCAGCCATGATGTCAAGTAGGAGATGCCTGTCACCTCCACGGGCAGCACCAGTGAAAGCCACTTTCCATTTTTCACTGGGTGCCACAAATTATGTAAGTGGCCCTGCCTGAACCTAATCTTTATTGAAATTGTATCATATGTCTGGCACTGAATTAATGGCCTTACATTATTTTCATTCAATACTTTTAACTACCACGAAATGGAGCTATTAATAATCTAATTTTACAGATGAAGAAACTGTGGTTTGAAGAGGTTAAGCAATCTAACAATTGCTCAATAGTTAACGAGCAGGAACAGAAATTCAAATTAATAAGGGTCTGGCTCACATTCCCTGGGCTTTCTATTCTGCTATGTTGAGGCTTAAATAACACCCTGGGTCAGGATAAGGATGGTTAGGTTTTATCTTGTGAAATTAGTGATATTTTGGATTCCAAATAGTCAACTTTCTAGAGTTCAAACTCATGTAGAATCATTTTAAAATTGCTACTGCTTTACACAGGAACTAATCCTCTTCATCATTACCTTAGCCTTTAGACAATTTGATCTGGCAACTGATATTGCTCTTATTGTTCCATTTTTTCCTTAAGATTTTCCTTGAAATGAAGGCAATGTGTGTAGGAGTGGAAATTAGAATTCACAATATAAATTGGCAAATGCTAAAAGTTAGGAAATGGTTTTGGAAGTCTCTACCCCTTCCCACAAAGCTGGGCAGGCAAAACTCCCCACTCTGGCTTCCCCCTGAGTCTTGTGTTCTCTGTTCACACTGGTCTCTCCAGCTATTTGGAAGCAGAATTAGAATTTTCCATGGGACTTGCTAATGATGCTCTCTGGAAATATTGCTTTTTTTTCTCCAACTACTGTCCTCATTAGAACAAGCAGCATTGAATTTTTCATAAGGTCTGAGAAGCTAAGTGAATAAGGTTCTCATTTTATTTTCATTTTTAGTTTCATCTAAAAGTATCAATATATTTTCAGGTTTTCCTGGTGACTAATCTGGCACATTTTGATCATCACATTTGTGTAATTACATCACTGTCTCGCTCAGATCTAAGTAACCACCAAGCCCACCTGTGCTCATATTAGAATCAACCTACAAGTCTCCAGGGCCTCCAAAATCCTCTGGGAAATAGTCCACAGGGATCGCAGATGATTCACTCACCCAACATTTCTTCCACTCATCATCTAGTTGTAGTTATAACCCAGGACCTCAACCTTTAAGCCCATGACTCCTGGAAATTGTGATCCGGTGTCGGTGAGGTGTGGCCCAGAACCCAGAGAAGAGAGAAGTCTCGGGTTTCTGCTCCCAGATAATCATGAGAAATATTGTTGGACCCTTTGCCTGGGCTTTGTAATTTTCAACTCTTTTACTCTCATGAAACTAGGCCTCTTCTCTATCATGATGAAATAGCTGAAAAATGCCAAGCTACATATCACATTGTTCACATGGAGTAATTAAAAGTAACTAGAGACATGTGGACATTTAGGGGAAAGTAAGTGAATTGAAAGTTTTCAAGAGAAGAGATTTATATAAAAACAGTATTCACAGGCCATGTGTAACATCTTGGGAAGTAAAACACACACACACACACACACACACGCTCACACACACTCATCCCTCCACTCCATATGAGCAGTTATGCTTCCTCTGTCCTAAATCCTACAAGGTGTTTCCTGGTGATAGTGTTCATAAGTTGGAAACTTTTTAACAAGAAAATGTTACCTGAGGCTTTTAGCCCATTTGGGCAGTGGCATTAAACATTTCACCTTTTGTGCATACATGAATAAAACAAAAACTATTTTTCGTATGTCAGTTTTAGCTGATAATATTAGACTCTTGTCCAATCAGAGACCACAAAGCTGGTGAACATGTGCTCAGAATCTGAGTCCTGCTGGGTTTTGCTTCTGCCATGACTGTGGTTGGGGAACTTTTTCGATGTATCTATATATTTCTCTAATGCGGGGCTGTTGAAGGGCTGCCTTTCTCTTCCGACCTGTGAGAGCTGATTACGTTTTATCTTCCAGGCCAGGAGCTTCCTGGGTAGCACAGTCTGTCCTTCTAATGAAGCAGAGGAAGAGAACCATCGGTGGCAGCTAGAAGCTGTCCTGAGCATCTCCACGTGGAGGCCTTTGTGTTCCCTTTGCACCACACATCAGCAAAAACCTTCTGATGAGAGTCTGACCAAGTTACTGGATCGAGAAGTGGCTGGAGAAAACTAAGTGATTAACATAAAACATCTGCTTAGATGGACCATGTTAATTAGCTTATTAATCTTAGGATATAGCCTCAAGTAGTCTTTCCTTTATGAACAAATGCATATGACAAAATAAAATACAGTCACCAGTGGTGTTTTAGGTTTCAGATTTTGGGGTTGGATCACCATCATTTCAAGGGGGCTGTCATTCTTCATGCTTTGCAATCTGCACATTCCCCTGCTGCATTCTTTCTCTGTCTTCCCCATGGACATATTATTCCTTAACTGGAGATGGGATGAACTGGAGACATTATGAGCTAAAAGTCTAAGTAAGATACAGCTGGTCAAACAAAGGACCGGTACTCACCCATCTATAGGAGCATATGTAGAATGGCTCAAAGAGCACATGGGCAAACATGAATTCCTAGGTAGCTCCCAAACTAGAAGGTGCCTTTCCAAGAAAAGGAGGGAGAGCAAAAACAAAGCATGGGCCCGGTAATTTACAGGTTCTTAAGTTCTTAGAAGTTTCTTAAGTTAGAAGAGGCAAGTTGTTGGAAGGCCCATAATTGGCATCGAAAACCAGGAACAAGGAATCCAACCACTCATTAGCAGGAAATCCGGATATGCATTGTCACTAGGCAACAAGGTTGGAATTCTATCTCAAATAGCAAGGCAAGAGATCAGTTACCAGGAAACTGGAGTATCTAAGTCCAAGAGGGATCAATCTTCTCTACCAAAGTATCACAGATTATATATTCCATCTTCGTTTTTATGTGGTATGGCTAAGGAAAAAGATATTTAAAACTGAAGCCTGCACATGCAAAAACTGTCAGCCCTTAAGGGACTGTACACACACATACACAGAAAAATCATTGAAAAAGCAAAACTTATTTATTGTTTTTCCCTGGTTAGCTAATTATAAGAATCAAATATTTAATTGGAATACATGTAAGCTTTCAAAAGGGTTAAGAAATACAGTCCTTTTCCCTGAGCAGTGACTATTCATTATGAAAATGTCCTCTTATCTAACAGGATGCTGTGCCTTATCTACTGATATGCAGCCCCAACACCACACAGTTTGGACATGAAATCTATGTTATCACTGCTTCTAGATGGCAAAGTGGAATCCCAAGAGATTTTCTCCTGCAATTCAAGAAGTGTGTAAATTCTGTAGCACATAACTGAATATTTTAAGTTCTTTTTTTTTTTGTCACATGTGCTTGCTAATCAAGTGAAATCCATTTTCAGGTTATAAATACAACACTGAGAACAAAAAACAATAGCAGAGCAAAGAAAGAGGAGTTCATTGTGAATCCATGGAAGTGTTGATTATATATGTACTTTATAAAGCAAGGAAACTCAATTTTTACTTTACACATAGTTTTTAAGTAATTGTTTTCTGAAAAAATCATCAACCCTAATTTTGTTCAGGGTGTTATTCTAATGGGATAACTGAGATAATTATAAAGATAAGAGGTCTAGCTTAACTCACAGTTTTTGTGGTTTCAGCCCAAAATTGGATGGATACATTGCTCTGTGCCCGATGACAATGACAGGAAATGAATGGCAGAGTAAACTATCCATGACCAGAAAGTGAAGAAAAGAGAAGCAGCCCACCCACAGTCCTATTGAAGCACACACCCTCCATGAACCAAGGCCTCCCACCAGGCCTGATCTCCCAAAGGTTCCCTATCTCCCAATAGCACTACACTGGGGACCAAACCTATGACATGGACCACAGGCCTGGAGGGTGGGGGAACATTCAACACCCAAATGATTGCAGTTAGTGATTTAAAATTCTTTCCTAGCCTTTAATTGCTAAGTATTTCAGCCCTACAATGTATAGCCACAACTAGTTATAATAAATGATGCTATTTTATGTATTTTCTTCTCAAATTCACTCTATACCAGTGATTCTCAAAGGGTGGTCCCTGGACCAAAAATATCAGCATTACCTGGGAATATGTTAGAAACACAAATTTTAGGGCTCAGCCCCAAACACATAGAACCAAAAAGACTGAGGATGGTGGCAGCAATCTGTTTACCAAGCCCTCCAGATGATTCCAATGAAGTCTTAAGCTTAGGAAACACCATTCCACACCACTGGGATGGCTTCCAAGTCCACCTCTGTTCCAAAATGTCTCGTGAACAAAGGTTTAAGACAGCAACCCAAGCACCCAAAAACCAAATCGGTCATTTCCCTGATAAAACTTTTCTCCTTTCCTGTATTTCCTATCATAGCTAATCAAATCTGCCCAATTACCCGGTGTATTCATTGTCTATTGTTACATTACAAATTCCACAAACTTAGGGACTTAAACCAAGAAACACTGTCTCACACAATCTCTGAGTGTCAGGATTCAGGGAACAGCTTAGCTGAGTGGTTCAGTCTCAGAAATTCTCATGAGGTTGTGGTCATTATGTCAGCATGGACTTGGTCACCTACAGAATTCTTGGGGGCATCAGGATCAACTCCCAAGCTGAAGCAAATGGCTACAGTCAAGAGGCCTCAGTTCTGAACCCTGTGTCCCTCCCACTGGGCTGCTCCCTGCAAGGCAGGTGCTTTCCCTGAGCGAATATATGACAGCAAGCAACCAAAGCAAAAGAACTGTATAACTCAATGTTGGAAGTCACATACCATCACTTCTGCCCTAGTCTATTGGCCAAAAAGATTAGCTGTGGTACAATTTCCCACTCTAACTCTTCATCTTCCACCCCCTGCCACTGACTGCTCCTCCGGACAGAGCTTCCCTGAGACTCTGTTTCTGATAGCACCTTTAATGTTATTTTGCTCATCTAGAGTCTCTTCTTTCTATTCGAGATCCAGATCAAATGCTGTTTTTCCTAATACTCCACTCAGAAGGGGTTTTTCTCTTTTTTGGTATTTTATTGCACCTCCAATACAGAATTAGTTGCAATTGTAGCTAGTTGTTTAACAGTCCTTGTGTCACAAACAGGTCTTAATTCTCTCAGGGTGAAGCATTTTATTTTACTCATCTTTTAATTAATCAGTATAATATATCAGAGTTTTTTGGATTAAGTTATAAAATATCCATGGGCTCTTTTATAAAGAAATAGAACTCAAGGGCCAAGGATTTAGCTCAGTGGTTCCATCACTGCAAGCAGAGAGACCCAAGTTCCATCCCCAGTACCAAACAAAACAAAACAAACAAACAAAAAGAAATAGAATTCACTCAATTCCCAACAATAAAAAATAAGATATTTTATATGAGTTTGAGATAATCATAATCATGCTTAATTCTCTAAAGTGTGATTCTGTCTACATAGCTTCTACTTAGAAAAACCACCTATTATAACCAGGCTGTATTTTCACTTGAAAGACTTTCCCTAAGTGCAGATGGAACCTAGAGATGTGAGTGGAGATAGAAGTGATGGGAAGCCAGAAGATCTGGCTTATTACAAACATGTTAACTAGGGGCTTGGGTGCCCCTGAAGGATTTTTACAAGAATACTTGGTTAGATTTTGGTCAGAGTGATTCCCTCTCTGAAGTGGTGGGATCCATAAGTCAAGCCAAGGGGTGTTGTTTATCTTTTGATGGCAGAAGAAACAGAGATAAGAATGTTGATATAAAAGAGGTAAATGGTCAGAATGCTGACCGATTGTAAAGTAAAAGGGTGAAGATTTTGTACCTATGAGTCAGGATCTTTCCAGAAGCACTGTGTATGGAAGACACCTGAGAACATTACCTTTATAAAATGTGGTACCAGCATCACTGCGGTGTATGAAGACGACTCATACACCGGGAGCTGTCAGGAAATTACACTGACCTTTTTTCACAAATGAATGGGCTCAAAATTAGATTCTTACACCAACTCACTAAAAGGAAAGCTATTAAACTGTCAGCCCAGAGCCCTCCACGGTCTTTCTGAATTACCATGATTCATCTTTCCAGGGGAAGGATCCGAGCAAAAATCATTTCCGCCACTTCTTAAGAGTTCCTGAAGGGTCACACATGGGAGCATTGGAGCAAGAAGAATCATTGATAATAACAGCATCAAAGATCAGATTGAACAGCTAAACCCAAAGTGTACATTCTTGATATCTGGCTCTGATTATCAAGCACATCTTATGGTTTTACTGAATCAACTTGATTTTTCTGATTTTTGGAACTTCCTTTTGTCTGTGAACCAAGGGATTATGGAGACACAAAATCTAGCCACTTACATAACAAAATCTTTCTAACTCAACCTGGACAATGACATCAATTAGGGTAGCCTCGTGTAGCAATATGCTTCCATTAGTCAAAAAGCAGGCTCTTATATGACATAAGTCTTCTCACCAGTTTGGACTGGGAAGGTTCACTTGAGAGTCATAGAGCCAGAAGAAGAGGCACAGAGCTGCGCAATGAAGGAGACATCTTTATTTTCAGGTGCCACACAGCCGCCCCTTCTGTCTCGCCATTCTTGCAGCTCTCAGCTGCTGCACAAACAATAGTGCCTGTCCACCAGCACCCAACCTCCTATGGGGCGAGCGGTTAAATGAGTTACTTGCACCAGGACGTTGAGAGATGCACCTACTCTGGAGTCTTGTTGACCCACTGCCCTCCAGATACCACCCTTCACAGCCTGAACCATAGTCATGGCCATCTTGGGCGTCCTGTTCCCTACAGTGTATTACATTCGAGAACTAGCTGGGAGATGGCCAATAAAATACAACTTTTCTTACTTTTGTAAACATTGGCATCTGAATACCCTTAAAGGGAGCAAGTATCTTCCAGCCCACAGCCACAGACATTTTTAGTATTATTAATATAATATAATACTATTTAATATTGTATTACTATAGCCTGGCTACTGAGTTGGGAATTGTGAGAGAACAGTCAGGAGTGCTGAAATGGTCAGCTGAAAGGAGTTGCTAATACAGATCACCAGGTCAATTTGAAAGGAGGCAGAAGCAGGTAGGACACCTATACTGAAGCCCAGGTGTCCCCTTGCCTGGGGTTTGCATTTCTGCCTGAAGCCATATTGTTCCTTACCCACCTCATTCTACTCAAGAGTTCTTAAGACAAAATAGGAAATCCCTAAGAAGAGGACAAGGCCCTGTGTCCCTGGCCCCTTCCAGCCTCTTATCCTGCCTCCCACTCACCCTCCAGCCATACACAGTTTCACAGACCTCAGCTGCCTCCACCAAGGTCAGGCTCCACCTCCAGGACAGAGGACTGGTCAGTGCGGGGTGCTCGGCAGCTCAAAAGGTCACCTCAGCTCACACTTGGCTACAAACTTCTTAATCTGCCACAAGAGGGCCATAGCTAAGATGCTATCACTGGATGGAGTCCAAGATGGTGCCAGAAGTCCTTATCGCTTGAGGGGCAATTTGATGTCCAGGAGACCATCATTTCTGCCTGGAGGGGGATGAGATAGGTTATGTCAAGAGCTAATCAACTTTGTTTTGCCAACTTTTAGATAGACCCTCCCTAAATATCTCACAGGCCTATGTGCAAAGCTGAGAAGGGATGGAACTCAGAAATTTACAGAAGGAAGATGCTTTGTCCTACTTTTAGTTACCTATTGGGCAGCTGTAGGCCGAAGTGAAGAGTTGTGTGTTTTAGCAAAGCCTACTTTTCGGTCCCTAACTGTCCCAGAAGAAAACAGAAAGCATGTTCTGATGAGTAATAAGTTAAGGACCCGGAGTTTATTTGTCCTCTGGTGATCTCTGGCTGTCAATGTGAGCCCTTCTCATACCTGCTCCCTTCACAACTCTCCATCTTCAGCCATCCTCTCCTCCCTCACTCCCTGAGAGTTTCACCTAGCTCTCTTTCTTAGCTCCTGATCACTCCCCCAAAATGTCTGTTCTTAAAGCCCAGATTAATTCAGGTCCCCCTGTTCCATGATTTTATGGAAATCAGTTCCCTCTATCTAGAAGACTTCCAATTGCAACTACACAGGTGCTAATTGGCATGTTTGACTCAAGTATGTCCCCCCTGCTCTACAGTAAACTCCATGGGAGAAAAAGAGCTCTGATCTCACTTACATTGGCATCCTACACATAGCACCAAATCTGGTTTAGATTTGGAATTCAGTGCATATACATTTACTCAGTGGACTGGTTGATCAGTTGGTGACCAGAACGGCATCCTTTCAAAGCCTATCTGCTTCTAAATTTTCCAATAACAGAAGGCCCCCATTTTTGGTGACCCCTCCTCACTGTGAGGTTAAAGTGCAGCCATCTAATAAATTGTGATCACTGCTCTTACCAAGGTCACCTCGGAGTTGTGGTTTTTTCTGCCAAAGCCTACCCTTATATGAATATCGAAGGTAGGCATACGTCCTCAACATTGTACTTTTATGGTAGAAATTTCAATCAGTTAATAGGTAATAACAAGAAAACAGTGTAGATTTAAACAGGCATCTATATTTCATCATGGTCCTTTAAGATTTTGTAGTGACATAGTGGAAGCTTGGTTTATAAAATGAGGCAAAAAAGAGCTCTCTTTGCTTCTATTTTCAGAAGCTTTTGTTCTAGAAATTATTTTTGGCATTGGTAAATTATGCTAACAGAGACAACTAAGCTGAAAAGTAGTATATTTGGAACCAATAGAATATATTTTGCTAATGAATAATGATTTCCCAAACAGATTTAAAAGTAGATTTTTTTTTTTTAATTTTTAAGCCAGACCAAAAAAATCACCCTGAAGGTCAAGCTGACCAGAGAGAAAGGAAAAACCAACCTCTAACCAGTGACCCTAGGCACATTCAGTGAGCAGGTATTCCCGGCCAAGGTCACGGGGGTCGGGAGGGACACAGCGTCTGACCCCTACAATCTGCTTGTGGATGCTGACAAAAAGAGGAGCAAGCCAGACCCCAGTAGCCGACCTGGCACTTGGAGCTCAGTAGTGGTGTTCTCTGTGGAACACAACTTTGCAGAACACCCGCGCTCTGCGCTGTGTGACACACTGCGTGGCTTTGATGGATCTGACAAAATGAAGAACACTTCCAAATGATGTCTGAACTCAGACAGAACAAGCATACTGTCCAAACCACTGAAAATATCAAACATCCCCTCTCCTGGCTGCGGGGAGAGCTGCTTCTTTACCAGTCATAGTGGTCATAGTGTCAGCCTCTCTTTATTCTTCCTGCCACCTATAGGACATTTATTAATGACATCTGATCATAGAATTGTCACTACTCTCGGAGAGCCTCCCATTCAGGGCGAAACTGTACCTTGAGCCTTCCTCCAAAATCATCAGCACTCTGCGTTGTGTGCCATGGACAGGTGAGGGTGAGACTTCTGGCATCCCGTAACGAGAGCACCCCCTGTTGAATGCAGCTGAACTCTGATACAAGGGATGAATAAGTCCAACATTTACTCAGTAAGCGTCCATTTGATATTTGCTTGGCTTTGTGCATAGTAGCTGAGCAGAAGAAGAGTTAGAGAAAAGGAAACCCAATAAAAAATGATTTATACTCAGGTATGTTCACAATTGACGCTTAGACATGACTGACTTTGACAAGTGCAATAATCAGTGTCTAATAATGTTATTCTAATAAAAGTTCAAATGTGGATGAAACAATATTGGAAGCCACATGGAGGTAGTGATTTTTTCTTGAGGCAAAGACTGGGATTCTGAGTCTAGAAGAGCAATGTGAATATACAGATTAATATAAACAACAATCATGGAAAGGAGCGGAGGATACTGAGAGCTGGGTAGAGGACAGCGGCTGTGCTGGTGATACGGAGAATGGAAGTCATGGAGCTGTCATCACAGGGACCCTCGTGTGCCCTGTTAAAAGTTCAGACCTTGGGTTAGCTTGGCCTGCTACAACAAAATACCATAAATGGGGTTATGTAGGCAACAGAAATGTATTTCCCACAGTTCTGGAGGCTGGGTAGCCCAGACCAATGTTCAAGTTGACAGGCTTCTAGGAAGGGCTCTCTTCCCTGCTTGTAGATGGCCACCTGCTCGCCGTGTCTTCACATGGCCAAGAGACAAAGCCAGACATGGAGGCCCCTCTCTCATGACCTCATCTAAACCCAGTTTCTTCCCCACGTCCCAACCTGCAAATACCGCCACACTGGGGCTAGGGCTTCAACAGATGAATTTAGGGAAAACAGACATTTGCTCCCTGTAGATTACAACCTGTACTCAGATGAGAACCAGTGAAATATGAAAGGGTAACTGAAACTCTGAGCTTGTGTTCTGGGAGGTGAATCTGTGAATGGACCAGAAGGAGACGAAGTGACCAGTTAAAATCCTGTTGCAGTAGAATACTGCTATTGGACTATGATAGAAGGTTTTCTTGCATAGGCTTTTCATTTTATACTTAGTAGAACAACTATTTGAGAAGTTTGGGGCATTGCTCTTTATTATGAGTCATTCTTTGTATATAATTAAGAGCAAAATCAGAGCAAAATGCAGTGGCCATGATATTCCTAAAACATCTCACAAGTCCATTTCTTTTGATGGCACATTTTCATTTAATCATTATAGTATATTTTATTAGTTTATCCACATGAGTATAGACACAGAGACGGTTGTTTTGTTTTTGTGTTTGTGGGGTTTTTGTCATTTGTTTGTTTGTTTGTTTTGTTTTGCAGTACCAGGAATGAAACCCAAAGGACACTACCAGTGAGCTCCATCCCATGACATTTTATTTTTAATTTTGAGACAGGGTCTCATTAAGCTACTCTAACTTAAGATTCTCCTGCTTTAGCCTCCCAAGTATTGGGATAATAGGTATGTGCCATCACCCAGTTACAGTGATGATTTTTAAAATCAAATTCGCTTAACATACCATGAACATCTCTCCAGGCAACTGTAGGTCAATATCATCATTAAATTCATTCCACAACTACCATGAAGCATCCATGCCTTGTGCTAGGAGCTAGGGCACTAGTCATGAGCAAAAGTAGGCGGAGCATAATTCTCTCATGGAACACAATTGGTGTAAACAATTTCCCAATGATACATACTGTTTTTCTATCACAATCAGTATTCTGATAAATATTATTAGATTGTCTCTTCTTGAAATGCCCAGGTACATTTCCTACAATTGAAATTTCCGATTTAAGAACCTCACATATTTTTAAGCCTTTTGATACACATCATATGCATCAAACATTAGAAACTTGGACCGACTTATATTCTTCTCATCAACATTTCCATTTTATGCTGATTTCTCCACAACTTTTCTACCCTGGGTTTTATCATTCTTTTTTATCTTGGATAATCAAAAGGTAAACAGCAATATTTTACTGTTATAAATTGTGCTTCTTTTTTTTATGTACCTTTACATACTCTCTTGGTTCTTATTTTAAATTGTACTTCTTGATAACTGGTGAGGTTGAATGTATTTTATGCTTATTAGCTATATGTATTTATATATCAGTTATATATAAATATATTCACATACATTTTATGTTTATTGGCCATTTATATATTTAAATACATGTGTGTATATACATATATATTGTGCATATACCACACACATACATACTGGTTTTCATTCATCCTTTGCCTATTTTTCTATTGGTATATTTAATTCTAATGACTTTAAGCAATTTAATAATAATTTTAAGCAATCATTTCCTTCTTTGAGTGCCAATGTTAGTATTTTAAAAACATGCAGCAATTCAAAAACATAGTGTGTAGTTGCAATTGGCACTTTATATCAGCATAGCCTATATAATAATGTTTGATTTATTAATTCATCTGTGAAAATGTCTATGTGATATTATACTCAAAGGAGACTCTTACTACTAGTTTTAACTATTTGAATCTCTTTTAATAAATCTAAAGGCATCTTATGCAAATAGCCGAACAGGATGTGCAGTTTCCATAGAAACTGAAGCTAATACTATTAAAAAGGCAAGAACTCTTCCCTTTGGGGACCCTCATGTGCAACCAGTTCGATGAATAAGATGTATATGTGAATTATGCCACTTTGCTAGTTAACACTGGTGATACCTAATAAAGATTTCACTAGGCATCTGATGGTCATAAGAGAAAGGTTGATGTCAATTGCATAGCCTAATTTGGATTTTTATTCTAATTGAAATTTAAAAGTAAAATCATTTCATCTTGACTTCCTAGGAAAGAGCTGTTCATTTCCATGCTAAAACTGAAATAAGAACAACGATGTGGGCGTATGATTTCATGTTCAACTTTGAAAATGTTGGCCATAATACACACTTTTTCTAAAGAATAAATTTTCTTATTGGCTTACAGTATCATAATGGAAACAATTCCTTGAGAAAATAACCTGGAAAAGTGTCATACACAAATGCACCAAAACCTTTCTTAGAAGAACTTGAAATAATTATCTTACTCGGGCTGCCAAAGTTTATCATCACTTCTCAGAAATAGAAACTTTTATATCAAAAGATCAGCTAACTTGGCCCAAATCACCTAGACGCCATATATGTTACCTCAGTCCACAAATAAAATCTATGATTTGCTTTTTAATTCAAAATGCCCTTTAAGGTCATTACCTTTCCCATGTATTTGTCCGTGAAATGTCTCAGCTTAGTGCAGACAATGACTCTTGATGCATCTTGATACGCTTTTCTTGCATGTGGTAAGAGACAATTTATTTCCTTTTTTTGACAAACAAGGGATAGAACATCATAACGAGATTATGAACATAAAGATGGTTTTCCTGCTTATAATCATTCCTTCACTTTAAAAAAATCAAGCTTTGCACTTTCTCATCTGATCTTCAGCACTGTGGTACTGGCCTGGTATCACTGTATGGACAAAGACATTGGCTCAGGAAGCTGAAGGCTTCAAACTCTCCTCAGTCTCAAAGCCCTGGGATGTCCCCACAACCAGCACTGTCACCGAGCAGAATAAAATGCTCAGGAGCTGATTGTAAGTAGGAAGTTGAGACAGCTCCAGTCATTCCAAGTAACCATGACCTCCTGCACTGGAAGGCAGGAGAGAAAGCAGAGATATTCTGGTGACCATGTATGGTCCAGGTAGCTGCTGCCACGGTTCTGCTGTCCACATGCCTGGGTTGGTGGTGCTGAAGATGCTATCAGTGGTGGCCTAAGGCTCCATTTGACCCAGCCTCTCACCTTGTTTCATTCCACTCTCCCACATGCTTACTATACTCCACAGGGTGAATTAATTTCTCTTTACTTAATGATTTCTCTTCCAGGCACCAAGGAAAATAGTGTGAAGAAACCTCAGAAAGTGTCCCCTCCCTTCAAGACTGTAACTTAGTTAAAGGGGTTGAATTCTAATGGGAGATTGCTTGGGTTTGCATCCTGGCTTTGACATTCATTCACTAATTTATGACTTTGATATAAATTAAATAGATTCCTTTGCTGATCCTTCTGTATCTCACTTTCCTCATCTTCAAAATTGGCAAGATACTAGAACCTACCTCCTGGAACTGTTGTAAAGATACGAGATCATCCCAGTAAAGCGTGTATGCTAATAGGAAGGACTCTCTCAATACTAGCTTGTATTTGCCTTCTTTTTGAATAGTAAAGTACATGACACAGGCAATCACTGTCAAAACTGATGGGGACATATTAGGGTGTTTGTTCAGAGAGAGCCTTAAGCTACATATACAGGATATCACATAAGTACATGCATTACACGTATTATATGTATATGCAATACAACCAGTATGTTGTACATGGTATATCTGAGCAAAAATGTTTGATTTGCCTCATCAGAGAGGAAGGAAAAATTAAGCCCAACAAAGGGATAATAGCCGGCCAGTGGATGGGAATACACACATTGTCGGGGGAAGGAATATGAGGCTGAGTTAATTAAAGCAAAAGTTTCTTGTAAACAGATTGTGAAAGATAATCTGGAGAGGCAAGGTAGGATCCAGTAAACGAAGATTTTAAGTTCCAGACTAAGTATTTTTGTTTGTTCGTTAATTCAATGGGGATATCTTCAGGGAAGCTATCACAGATTCTTGAGCAGGGGAATTTAACCTAATTGAGAAACAAACTTGGTCTGCTGGATGTTTTTCACAGTTCACTGAGGGAGACTGACAGCTCTCAGAAGAGTTGCTGTGTGAGAGCCGTCAATGGGCCAGGAGTTGCCAATTTGCTCCTTTCATTTTAATAAAAACTCTGCAGGATAAATACTGTTTTGACAACTTCTGAGGGAGACACAGGAAAGTTGAGGGACCAAGGTCATGTGGCATTGTAATACGAGCAAAGCTAGGGCTCTGTGTTTCCAAAGTTCATGTTCCTTGCGCTGTCCTATTCTAGTCCTATTCTGGCTAAATGGTTTCATGGGGGTGGAGTAAGGGAGCAACAGAAATTCAGATACATGGGCACGGCCTTAAAGAAATAACCTCCACATCACTTAAAGGATCTAAATGCCATGGACAGAAGGCTTTATGGGAACAATTAGAAACCAACATTCAACAGCCATTCTCTGGACACGGCTAATGCAATTACATGTCCCAGCTCCCTATGAGGAATGTAGTTATTAGGTCCTGCAAATCTGTACTAATAAAAAATTGAAACAATGACAGTAACATTATGAATGCTGAATAAGAATGCTAGTTGTAAACAATCAAGTCCATCCAGAAGTAAAGAGAAAGTAACTTTATTCAGCGACTTAAGTGGCTCAGAGAAATCCCAAGTGGGCCACAGAGGCCAGGCCTTCGAGACAGATGCTCACAGGCACCCGAGGAGCGAGCACGTGGCAGCCACTCTCATGCCACTGATGACACTAGGGACTGGGTGCTGGGCTCTCCACTCAGATGGGCCACATCCCTCTCTACCACGCTTCACAGACTCACTTCCCTGCACAGGGCTGCCTCTCCATTTGCTCACTTCCAATCCAAGCCTCTCTGGGCATGGTCTGATTAGTGGAACGGAAGGCACACATCTGCCCCAAGCTGTGAGGGAATCTAGGTTTCGGATTACTTACTGCTTTTTTTAAAAAAAAAAGCCTTTGGTAGCTAAAACTCATAACTGGAGAAATTCCCCAAAGATAAATTTTGGAGCAGGCGTAATAACAATTGGCCATTCCCATTAGGTAAAAGAGTTTGGGGAAGTTAGGAATCTGGCAGGATGTGTCTGCCTCTCTTCAGGGAAGAGGGTGCTGGCTGACATGGGTATTTAGCCCTGCTTGACAGGTTCAATGTCATGATAGAGAGGGAGGGTGTTCCACCAAATTTAATGAAAATATCCATGAAGGCTACACAGCTCCCTGGGTTTGAATCACGTTCACCCTGAAACTTTTTGTAGCTACTAAATTTCCCAAGAAAATTTATCTGCTGGAGAAAGAATGAGTTTACCAAATACCAAGAAGAATATTCTAGTCCTTTCTGCATTGATATTTTATTATGAGAGAATACATTCATTTATTTGATAATGTACCAGGCATTGCATTTAGATATCAGATACCCAGTTACAATCCAATCCCACTGTTGTTGTTGAGTAGTTCACAACCTGGGAGGGAACAAAGAAAATTATGAGATGAGGTGACAAATGCAGACCTGAAATGCGTGACAGAAATGAGGAGCAGCAGCCGAATCCCTGTGACTTCTGGCCCTCAAGGAGGGCACTGCCTGAGTGAAAGCTTCACAGCTGAGTCAACCGATGGAGATCCAGGGGAGAGGACAACAATAAGGAACACTAATTCTGCTCATTGAACACACGTTTGCTGAGCGCCTGTATGTATGCCGCGGGCTGGGACATTATAGAACACAGGAGATGGTATGGGGAGAGGCATGGGGGAGTGGGCGCAGCCATGCAGCTGAAGGGACAGGTGGCATTAGCTGAACAGGGACATGTATGCCATGTTAAGAAGTTTAGACTTCACCCACCATGTGTCATCTTTTTAAATTGATCTGGAGTCTGGAGACAATTTGGAGGTCAGGTCTAGTTTCTAAAATGTTCTCGCCTGGGTCTAAACACAAGACTTAAAACCAACGGGTCCAGATATGTGCACTTTCTTTTTATCTTTTGGCATTCAACATTGGTCTTTTTGCATAACAGCTGAAAATAGCAGGGATGCTCCTGATGATCCATTCAACAATAGAAGATACCAAATGTGGGCATTTGGATAAGGTCTCTCAGAGAAACACAAAGGCTTCTGGTCCTGCCCTGTGAGCCACCTGGGTAAGCTGCTATTTGACTTCAAGAAACAGTAGCATGAACAATAATTATGATTGGTTTTTGCATAAAGATAATGGGAGATTAATGGGGCAGACGCAAATTAGGTGTATCCTTAGTACAAAGGGAGAGAGGAGCATGGAGACAGCAGCTAAAGGAATAGAAGAAGCGACTCACACATTTATGCACTTAAACACTGTATTTAGGTGCAACTGATTGTCATGAAGCACATCACCTCCCAGCTGCAGTCAACAGGGGTTGCTCCCGTTGTGGAACAACAGGTCTTATACACACCTGACTGTCACACAGAGCTCAGAGGGTGCTGCTTGGTAGCTCTGTGTTTCCAAGTTAAAACCTCATGACTTTGAGAAGAGTAAAGAGAAGAAAAGGAAGATATACTATCAGGACATTAATAATGTCCAGACGCGCTGTGCAATCAGGACAAGGTGAATGATTTCTATAGTCTTCAAGGTCAAGAGAGCAGGGCCTCACATGTGAAATATGTTACATTTCAATGGAAAACAAAAGGTTAATTTCAACTAAGGGACAGATCTCCCAAATAAAAGAACACTCGGGAATCCCAGTCATTGGCTGTTGAGAGCTGAGAAGTAGAGGGAGCAAGGGATCAGGAGGCAGATGAAGGCACATGCGAGCGCTGCCTGTGGTCACCAGGCTCTGACTGCCCATTGTCACTCGGGGTCTCTGCACGAAGCCCCCTGAACCTGGCTTGTGAAGCACTTTCCAAGGAGGACCCATTTGATGAAAGGATGATGGTCTTATTCTCCATGATGCACACTTCCCTGGGTAGGTAATTTTAGCCATGGACCCAAATAATTTATCTTCAGAGGCTTACATACAAGGTAAGGAAAAGACATTTTCATAGGATTAGTTCTCAGTGTTTTATTGCCACAACACAAAGTCTAACAGTTATTTTACAAAAAAAAAAAAAAAAAAGAATGAAACTCCCAGGAATGTAGCCAGACATTGACATAAAATAGGCTGTCAATGAAATGAGCAAATAATGTGTTTATAAAACAGACTTCCAGATATCCACTAAAATCTGCTCTTTCAGTCTTCCAAAGCAAAAGAGTTCTACCCAGATGCCTGGTTGAGCTACATTTCCCAGGGTCCATTGCAGGTTGTGGCCAATGAGTTTTCACCAAGGGAATAAGAGTGGAAATGATGGAGGCCCTTGGGCTAGAGAGTCGGGAAGCATTTCCCAGGTCTTGTCCTCCTTCCTACTGACTGGAATCCAGATATATCCATGGCTCAGTCTGGACAGATAACTCACAAAGCAGCCCTTACGGGAAGGTGGAGCCTCCACGTGAAGAAACTCAACTCCTTACATCACACGTATGAAAGACCAGCCCACACCTGGGCTGTTCACTTTAGAGTGATTCCCGAGGGAGAAATTAACCTCCTTTTTCTTTAAGCCCTGGGTTTGGAAGGTCTACTAGAAATGCTTAACATTTTCCTAACTACTAATTATCAATAATACTAATCTCATAAATATTTTTAAAGTGCCATATTTGAGGAAAACTAATAAATATCACAAAACTAATGCATATTCTTACTTCTGAGCAAACTCCTATGCCACCAACAACATCAACACATATTCCTTTCCCAATGACTCTGCTGATCTCCAGGCCTCCGTTTTCTTTTGTTTTCAGATGCGGGTCCTTGGAGTCACTCTGAACAAGCTCTTCTCTTTCTCCCAGCAGGCACTCCCTCTCCATGTCCCACCTCCATAACACCAGCTCCTGTGCCACCACAAGTCACCACAGCCCCTTTGCATAATCTCCCTCTGTGGTCTGTCTCCTATCAGCAGCCTGAGACATCTTTTCAGGATACAAATAGGAGAATGCCATTCCTAGATGAGAAGTTTTTAATTTTTCTTAGCAAATTAGTAACAGGTTACCAAGTAGACAAACACTTAAAAATATGAGGTAACTTTTCACTATAATGTTTTCTAAAATAATGTAAGAAATGATTTGCAACTATTATATATTTCTGCTTATAACACAAGTCAACTCCCCAGAATTCTACTTTATAAATTCCTGCCAAATATTATTTTTCTATAGTGTTCCCTATACCCTTTAGGATAATATCCAAATGCTTTAGCCAAAAATTCAAAGCCTCCCCAACCTGGCCTTAATCTACCTTTCTTTCCTTGCATCTTCCCCTGCTATTATGTGGACCCTTTGCTGCTGCCAAATGCTATTATTCCCCATCCCTTGGGTCCACTTGCCCCTTTCCATTGTTTCTGTTACATCAATGCTGTCCTCGCTGTCTGTTTGGACCTGTGTTCCTTAGAGACCAAACTCAAGCTTGCGACATCCAGGAAATCTCACTTGGCTATCTAGTTTGAAATAATGCTCTCACTTTCCTGTACCAAACATGCTATCTCTAAATACATTTTTGTCCTTTTTGCTGTCTGGCCAAGTTCCACTTATTCTTTAAGGTGTAGCTGCTATGTCACCTCTTCAATGAATCCTTTCCTAAATCCCCAGGCTCACCAAGTGGTCCCCCGAAGGCACCCTATGAATACTTCAATATCTTTCCAGACAGGCTAAAATCCCTCAAGAGTAGGAGGCATGTTTTATTCTCTGTATTGTCTCCAGCTACAGAAATCATGCTCTAAAGAATAGAGACAGGTCCATTGATTACCCTACAGCAATATTTGCAAAATATACAAATATGAAGGTTCATTTCAGCTCTACTTATAATGGCAAAAATTAGAAACGAAAATTAGATAAATGTCTGCCTTAGTCCATTTGGGCTGACATAACAAAATACCACAGATAGGGTGATTTATAAATAGAAATACATTTCTCACAGTTCTGAGGTCTGGGAAGCCCTAGATCAAGGCATTGGCATGCTTAGAATTGGAGGCAAAGTGGCATCTTATTATTGCCACCTCTGGAAGGGACAAATGTGGCTTCATGTGGCAGAAGGACAAAAGTTCCACACTAATTTTCTTTCTACTCTTTTATAGGGCAGGACCCTCACAACTTAATCAGTTCTTCAAAAACCCTACCTTGGGCAGGGGATTTAGCTCAGTGGTTCCACAGCCTGTCTCACAAGTGCAAGGATATGAGTTCGATCCCTGGTACCAAAAAAACAAACAAACAAAAAACCCTACCTTTTGATACTACCACAATGAGGATTAAGTTTCAAAATGAGTTTTGGGGGGGATAAAAATATTCAAACCATAATAACGTCCATTAATAGGGAAATAGTTAAATTAACTATGGTTCACCCACATATTGGAGGATATTGTAATAAGTAAACTAAATAAATCAAAAAACAAACTCAATGATCAATTTAATCTGACATGAAAATATATTCAAGATATATTCCTAAATTTAAAACTTTGGTTGTAGGATAACCCCTTCATTATTATTCAGTGATATAAAATTGTATTTTATCCTATATGTATTTAAATAAATGTAATTGCATAGGAAAATAGGCAAAAGGGTTCATAAAAACAGCTCATAATGGTTACATTTACAGAGAAGAATGGATTTATAAGGCCTAGAATAAAGGGAGCATTTTCATTTGTTCAACAAATATTAAGTGGCTATTTCTGTCTCAGGGATGGAGCTAAAATCAATACTAAGGGGCTGTTGAAATTTGCATGGAAAAGCAGTTATCAAAAGCTGCTCAAATTTGCATGACAAAGTACTTATTAAAATAGAAACACTTTCCTCAATAAAGTGGAAAAAATATTTTTTAAATGACCAAGTTTCTACAAATTTGAAGTTTCATACAATGTCTATTGAGATTGTTTTTCAGATTCCTTCCTAAGCAGATTTGTTATTCCTACCCAACATACTAAATGTTTTAGCGATTAATTTATAGTTATCACGTTAGAATTGAAGCTGGCTTTCCCACAAGAACACATGCCTTTAAAAGTCTGGGTCCTGCTAATGGACAGCAATGGACCTTAATTAGGTAGCTTGGAAAGGAGGTGCTTGACACTAGGGTGCTATAGGGAGGGTCGATAAGATGAGGCCATAAAGACTGTTTGAACAGGACAGGGGCCAGGAGAGGGGCAGCACCAACTTAACCCATCCAGCATCTGGCCAGCACATGCAGGTGCCCTTGCTACAGCTGCTGGATCTGTAATGCCTGCATGGAATCGCTCAGCTCTTTTCAAAGAATGCTTTTAAATTTTAGGAGGACGATATTACTGGCAGGGGATTCAGAGAAGGAAATGCAAAAAGAATTTTGTATTAGAAACCATCTAAATAATTCAGTTCTTCAGGAAGCCTAAAAAACCACTTGTTTTGCTCTTTATGTTTCTAAATTTCCACCAGGACTCACCTGTTAGCTTGGAACAGCCTTGCAAGAGGAAGATGAATCAAATCCAAACTCTCTCATCTGCAACAGGCCAGAGATAAATGCTGTGTAGAGTCCAGGATTCGTTTCAGCATCAGTGGCAATTTTACCTGCACAATAGCATGGCATTTTAAAAAATATTTTGATCATGAGTGGTTATTGGAGTTGCATTATTATTATTTTACCATGAAGCATCCTAAAAAGAAAATCTCCATGAGTACCTGATGCTCAAAATAAACTCAAATCATGGCTGCAATACATTTCAAAAAAGTTATGAGAAGCTTCCATAAATTGTTCCTGATATGATCAAACTCAGCTTTAAAGTAACACTAAGCACCCAGAACTCTTTGATATTTAGTCCAGTACATAGTTATATAGTTATATATAGCATATATATAGCTTGAGGTGTGGAAATCTGGTTTCATTAGAGAACATGCTTATAAAGCAAGTGAAGTCCTAATATAGTTTACAAAACTGACCAGATCAGGTTTAATTTTTGAAAGATTAAATACAGACCATATGCCCAGCACCATGCTAGGGTCCTTGGGATTCAAAGTAAAGCCAAGATGAAAATGGCAACTAAATCAAGAAGACAAGTTGCCCTCTGTGACATAAAGAATTACACACCCTAGAATGAGATGCCCAGTGGGCGAGATGGGTGCCCAACCCTGTGGGGGAACAGGAACTGGACAGAACAGTCATGGGAGTTACTCAGCTACTGATATTTACACTAAGTAATTTTATTTTTCATATTGACATAAGACTAACTACTTTCAAATAAAGCATTGTCTAAAGCCATTAAAATCAAATATTAATGAAACATAGCCAATTTTTCTGGCAAGTAGAGTATCGTTTTCTGAAGTCTGCTAGGGCGCTGAGGTTCCCTTACCTTAGAGGCACTTACCTCTCCCCTGCCAACGTGGTATGGCGAGGACATCTTTCACTCCTCTAAATAGCTACGTCAGAGCTGCACAATTATTTTATTTCTTTGTATGTAGTTTGAGATGTTTACCATAAGACAGTGGTTTGTGGATTTTTTAACAAGACAGCGAAGTGCCTCTCCGGGTCCCTGGTGTCCAAAGACCTCTTCAGGTTCCGTTTCTCAGCTGATGCAAGGAATATGCCTACTTCCACTAACTTACAATTACTGTGCTATAGAAAGTGCACAAGATTTAGAAATTGGAAAAAAATGTACCTTTCAATCTGTCTGACCTATGTGACCTTGAGCAAATTACTTAACTTCTCTGATCCTGTATTTCCTTACCTACAAAATGAGATTAATTCCTCCAACCATGCAAGACTGCCCTGAGGAGGGAGCAAATGAGAAATGCCTAATAGGAAGCTGGAGAAGCACGGTAAGGGAGAGCTCATATAATTTCCATGTGCAGCCACATAATTTTAATATCATTACTGATTCTATGAGTACAGTCCTCATCAGGCAAGCTACACGTATGCTTTGTCAACACAGTTTATAATATCATTTTGAGAATTCTTAAATCCCAACACCTCTGGGATGTGCATGATTGTTTTTCTTGTAGTCTATCTTTGGGTGGTAAAATGTAATCTGAACTGATTGTGTTATGTGTAACCTTTGTTTCTCACACTTAGCATGAATGTCCATATGCTTTGCTGCAGAAATAGTGAAGTGTTTCATTCTGGGGCCTTGCTGTTAATAGAAGCTGTAGACTGTGACCATAACACATAGTCCACGTACCATAGTCCCTTCCTAAAAACTTCTATTACCTGAAATGCATCTGCTCCAAGGCTTGTGGATAAAAAAAAATGCATAGAATTCCAGTATTTTCCATTGACTTTGTCTGCTCATTCAATTTGTGTATGTTTTTTGTTGTTCCAATGTTTAAATCTTTTTTGTTGAGGTATGATTGACACACACAAAGCTGTATGTACTTAATGGATACAACTTGATGAGTTTGGAAATGAGGATACACGCATGAAACAGTCACCATGATCTGTACCAGGAAGACATTCAGTACCTTCAAAAGTTTCCTCCTGGGCCAGGGATTTAGCTTAGTGGTTCCGCCGCCTGCCTCGCAAGTGCAAGGTCCCAAGTTCAATCCCCGGTACCAAAAAAAAGAAATGTTAGAAATGCCAGCTTTCAAATTCGTCTTTTGAATATCCTTTAAAAGAGGCAAATGGCATTTTTCATGGATTTCAAAAAGATATTTATTTCATTTTCACTTTCTACATCAACTTAAATTCTATCTTGAACCTGGAAAAGTTAGATTATTATCTACCTCAACTCCTATTCTCAATATTTAAAAATTAAACAAAGGACAATAACAAAAAACAACACCGTGTTCTTACTTTCAGCCTTATCCTAATAAGACATGCTACGGCTGTGTCTAGATGTCCCCGAAAAGCCTGATGCAATCGTAGGTGGGGCTTTTCAGCGGTGGCTGGATCTGGTGTGTGATGCTGGGATTAAGGGTGTGTGGTTACTGACAGGGCAGTCCGCTCTTTGGTTTGGCATAGTTCTGGGTAGGGTTAAGGATGCCCCACCCTGGGTGTGAGTGGTACCTGCTCTAGGACAGGGCAGCCCGAATAAGATAGGACGGACAGAAAGGGGGCTGCTGCTTCTTGCCTGTCTTGAGTTGCGTACGGCTGCTGCTGCTTGTCTTCTCCTCTGCGATGCCCCTCTGCCTGCCACCCTGCCTTGAGCCAGCCGACTATGGACTGAAACCTGTACAAACTCTGAGCCAAAATAAACTTTTCCTCCTTTAACTTTGAATGTTGAGTGTTTTGTCTCACCAACGAGAAAAATAACAAGACAGGACACATAATTGAATCCTCCAGGTTTTTATTGCTGTTATTATTGTTGCTACTAATGCTTTTAAGGGAATATGCTACAAGCAAGAGAGTAATTTCATTCAATCCATTTTTCACCCCCAACAACTTGTTAAAGTGAGATCAATGAGTCAACTGGTAGATTAAAAAGTAAAGAAAAAAACCTTTTTCCTGCCGGTTCTCAGCTGAGAGCGGTTCCCTAACTGTTTTTAAAAAAGAGTAATTCAAGCCTCTCTGGGAGGTCCTTCAAGGGTTTAGTATCGCTACATGACACTGTATGGAAGACAGTAGAGGAAGCAGATGAGGGTGCACTGGTTTTCAGGTGAGTTCCACAATCTGATGCTTAATCAATTGGTAGCTGCTAGTATTCAAACCCTTTGCTGACAACAATTCAGAAGAAGTTTTACTAGTAATGAATTAGAAGGTTTTTTAAAAGACATAATTGGAGTTAAATGGCAAGGTTGCTAATTTTTCTGAAGCTTTAGCAAATTTTTTTCACAAAATGTATGGAAAATTCTTAACATATTTAACTCAGATAAAATAGCATAGGGAAGCACTGAAAGGTAATAAAGATAATTCTTACTAGGGCTCCTCAGTAGTTTGATATTTCAGATATAATCTATAGTTTCCCAAAAGATAAATTGTCAATCAATAATAGAATCAATAAAAATGGTGCTGATTTTCTGCCACTTTAAACTATCAATGTATAAAAACAAGTAAATTGACCCAAATATTTTTTTTAATTTACTGAGAGAAAGATAGCTTCTGCTTAAGAGCAACAGAAGAGGGACCAGAAAGTGGGTTACCCATTTATCCAGCTTCTCAAAAGTGTTTTATGAGATAAAGCCACGAGGTGAGATGGGTTCAAGGTGGGACATAACTATAGTCAACTAGTAAGATTGCAAGTGCAGTTGCTTAGGTAATACTGATCCAATGAGAAATCACATGGTGGACAAAACTATGAACAACCAATAAAATTACGACAAGTATAGTCACTTAGGTAATATTGATTAAATGGGGATCCAATGGGGAAACAAGTCATGTAGCAAGCGTACAAGGAATGAACAAGGATTGGGTGGTAAGGGGTTGGGTTAGGGACCTTTCTTAGAAGATCTTTGACCCAAACATTTTGTCTGCATCACATTTCATGTGTGACTGTTTAAAAGTATCCTCATAATTAAGAACACATTTTGCTTCTTATCTAAATATTTGGAATCTTTCCATGCCTGTTAGAAGGTTATGATTACTGCCACCTACCTGGGAAATAAAATATGACAACGTTCTCCATGAAGTGGTGCTGCCATTACCTGCCTCAGCCTACTTCCCACTCTTGTTCCACCTGGACAACAGGGATTCCACAACCCTGGACAAGGAGGGTATGAGGTGGGGACTCAGCCTTCCCTGCAATAGACCTCAGGTTTTAGCCAGAGAGTCACAAATTTAGTGACATAAGATGTCATTTTCAGTGATGCTCATCCAAAATATACCAGGACCTATACAATTCCTTATAAATTAATTTGCAATTTCAGAACACAAATAAACTAACATGCCTCCACAAATTCAAAATAATGTTGAGAACTTTATGGACATTCACTCAGTTACAAAGCAAAAAAATAAAAAATGATTATTAAAATTCTTAAGGCAGCAAGGTGCTAAGCATTCATTTGTGAAAAAGAAAGAAGCTCTTTTTATTTTTTTTAAGCTCTTTTTAAATGCCACTGCCTCAGTTCCAAACTTGAAACAGGTATTGGGGTCCTGGACGATTCATTTTTCTTAACCCCTGTGGCAGTACCTGCCCACTGGGCCTCAAATTTAAAGTTCAGAATTCAGACAGCAGCCGCAACTTCTGAGGAGAAAATGTCACAGGAATGCTGTTTCATATCAGAGACAGTGGCTTCTTCAGAAAATTAAGCTTCATTCCATGTCAGCAAGCACAGTGACCATTGACCTCCCTCCAAGTGAGCTCAGCTTGCTCGGTAATAACCAGAGAGCTTCACTCTGAAATCAAGAGTAACAACTGCAACACGAGCTGAAAAACAGGACTTGGGCAGAGCACATTCCAACCCCCCTCACGGTCATGAGACTTCGAAGCTCATTGCACTTGCAAAGATTCAAAGAATACAGACATAATTTGGTCCTTTACAGTCTAAAATATGTAGACTGTTTCATTTTGGCTCACTAATTTGAAAATATGATCAGAATCATGACACACTTTAGAAATTTAGTATGTTATTTTTCACATAGGCTCAAAGATCTCACTCCAGTATCCAAATTTGATTTAAAAACAGTGCAAATTAAATCATAGGCACTTCAATAGTTACATGTAAAATTTGAATTTAATTTAAAGACATTTATTTGATCTCTTTTAATGAGGATTCTTCTAAACTAGAAAGGATTGAAAAGCATCACAAGAAAAATACCAGTAGATTTGCTTTAATAGATATATAATATATATGAAAAATATCATAAGTAAAATTTAAAAACTGTGTAAATATTTACAACAAATATTGCAAAGAATTGGACATGAACACATAATTCAGAGGTGAGGAAATATAAATAGCAAATACATTTAAGAAAAAAGTGTTCAGCCTATCAAGTTAAGCCAACATTTTTCACTTAACAAATTAATACTTTTTGTAAATATATTATTCTCAAGACTAGTATTATTCTCAATAACAGTAGTTTTAGTATTTTAATATTAAAATTGATAGGATTATAAATTAGTCCAACTTCACTGGACATTTGGACATTTTTTTACTAAAAGTCTCAAAAATATCCAATTCTTTAGACCAGAAACATTTTACATAAAAATGTTTATTATATTATTTATAATTACAATACCTGAAACAACCTAGGAATTCAATAAAAGAGGAATATTTAAATTGATTATCAAATATAAACTACACTATGTAATGCACAATTATGCAAGAATTAGAAAGTGTATTTGAAAAAAAGTTTTTAATTATAATGGAAAATATTTGACATGTTATAAAGTAAAATATATAAAATTTTCCATAAAATATCTCAAGTACGAGAAATTCACTATATGCACAGAGAAATACTGCAAACATACCTACATTAAAGTGGTGATTACTACTCAGAAATTCATGTGGAAGATTGTTCCCTTCTTTGTACATTTTTATACTTTACTTTTCCCACAACAGGCATGTATTACTTTAGAATTCACGAAAAAATGTAAACCCTATTTTAAATGTACAACTTCTACATTTGCTTTAATTTTAAAAAATATATATTGTATCTGTGACATTTACAAAAGTAGTTATGGAAAATAACTACGTGAATTGAAAAACTCTAGCTGATTTTAAGAACAGTGTGAGCAGTATGTGCTTCTTGCACCTGGTGAACTGTTCATTACAGAAGGTGAATATGAGTCTGGAAAAGCAGGTATCTTGCATATTGTGCACTGTAATACAACTTCAGTAACCCATTGCCTGGGTATTCATTCGAGTTTCCAGACGTGGTGGTCCTCCTGTATCGAGTGATGGGATAGTCATCATCAAAAAGTGCACGCGACAGATTTAAAAATGAAGAGAACCCACTTTTTTGTAACACCCAGGACTTCTTGTGATTTTAAAACCCCCCTAAGACTTCAGGAGAAGGAAGGAGGGAGTTAAGAATGATAACGATGTCCTCTTCCTGGCGATCTCCCTTTCCTGAAGGAAGCAACTAAAACCCATACTGAAACCCTAGAGTTGGTCAAAAAAAGCATAGACCTTTTATCTGTGATCTTGCTTTGGGCATTGCCATGCATGCAATTTTCTATTAAGCTGTTGTAAAACTGTTCAATGAGGGTGAACGCCTACACATCTTAATCTTAATTGGACTAATGACAAAAAATACTAATGAGGGAATATTTTCACTAGAAAATATAAGGTACTTTGCTTTAAATTAGCAAGAGTCCTGAGAGGGGCTTAAATGAAAACCAAATATCATGAGAACCTGTTGTCAAACCCGGACCTCCTGGGAGTCTCACCTCAGTGGGTTGTGCTCCCACTTGTGAGCAGGTATGGGCCCCATGGCTCCTGTCATCGGACTCATATGCACATATTGACAGTTTTGCCTCTCACGCCCACTGAAATACTAGAGGATTCAGAGATGAGTAAAATAATTTGTTAATATAGGGCAGAATGTAACAATGGCTGGGAGAAAAACCAGCTCATGTGGGGACTACATGGGCGAGAAGAGCTGCTTTGATGGATCAGACCAAGCTCTGCAGAACGTGACGTTCTAACCCAAGCTAAGGGTCGGCAGCTCATGATCAACTAGCTTTCACTGCAAGGCCTTGTCTGACTTTTGTCTCTGATTAAGTGGAATTCTCAATGTCATTCTAGCAGTTACACTCAACCGTCTTCTAGGTGGGGGCTCTTAGTCAATCCGAATTAAAAGAGTTCTAGATAATGTTGTAAAGAACAACCTTGGTCATCTTTGTATTCCAGAATCAAGAAAAACTTCCCAGTCTGTGGAAATTTCCCTAGTCACACACTGAGATTACCTGAGACCTCTTCTCATCTCTATGTGGGTTCAAGTCAAAACTTGGTAGGTATCTTTGACAAGGTAGATTGGCTATGAAATTTTGTTATTATTTGCATTTTCTTGAAGATTATAATAGCAAATATCTTCTCAGCAGATGTAAATTGAGACTTGGTAGCCATGGTTTTGAAGCCCCTTTTATTCAAGTTAAGTTCTCGGTGGAAGAGTCTTATCCATACAAACCTTTATTTCTGCACAAACGCCTATCATACACCCTGGCCTGGGAGTCTGAGACAGAGACACTAAGAAACAGAGGTGTGATCTTTCATGGACCCATAAGATGCTGAAAATACTGAACAGAAAAAATTGTCAAGAATGATAGAACAAACAGAAGGAAGAAAGGGAAGGAAGAAGGATGGGAGGGGAAAAAAGAAGAGCAAAGAAGAAAATTATTATGAAACTGTGATCGGGTAGATGGCTTAAATGAAGCCAAGCATCAAACTAAACTGGTTATTTATAGTCAGACATTTTTTAGGCCTTTGTTCCCTTAATACCTGAGTAGATTCTTCAAATTTATAAAATATTTTAATTTACTTTAATAAACAAAAGAATATTGTAAATTGTATTTTATTTATAAATATATAATGTCTCTTGGTTAGTATTTCAATTTTAAATGTATTTCTTTGGTCCCAATCAACTGACTCCAAAAATCCTAGCTATTCAAGAGTATTTTTTTACAAGAAAGTCTCAAGATGCATTGTTGTTTTAAGTAACATTAGAAACAAGAATGCTAACGAGCTTTGTGTCCTAAATTCCCTGGTGATGTACTGTAATTATTGCCTTAACATATAATTTCATCATGTCTTCTTGGTGTAGATAATTAAGGTACACTAACTTATAGTAAAATTCCCAATCTCTAAAGTATAATTATGTTCTAAATGATAGTAATAAATTCTTAATATAACCAAATACCACTAACCAAACAAAAGCTTGTTTTGAATAGCTTAATATATTAAAAGTCATGCAATGCATCTTTAAACTTAACATTGTTTTGGTTAAATCATAAATGTACTTCATGCTTTATATGTGAAAAAGAATTAAGTGCACAATGACTACATTGTCCTTCATACATCAAATGTTTGCCTGACCCGAATTTTCTTTCAGATGCTGTATTTTTTAGTCCCTCTATCAGCATAGCTCTAAGACATGATATTTGTGTTTGTTATAGTAAAACACATGCTATTCTATACAGACTAAATATATATGTAAGGTTTAGTCTAAAAGAGCAGGTGTGGAACTTTATTATATAAACAATCCACATGCCCAGACAAGAACAAACAATTTGCATACTGGGCATAGTGCTTGCTTTACATGTCTACATTTCACTCTATATTCTTGAGAGCAGGTTTTGATGGGTGGGCCTGTCTGACTTATGCAATGCTTCCAAGAGAGGCTAGAAATCGTATTTTTAACTACTGACTTTCAAAAGCAACACAAAGTTGATTTTTAAAAGTTTGAAAATAAAATGACGATTTTTAAAAAACCAAATTCATACCCTAAAATGACCAGTATCTGCAAATACAACATGCAAAAATATGTATAAGATCTACAGATTCTAGAGGGGTGGTTGTGCTTTTTGTTTTGCCTTGTTTAACAGACTAGCAATCCTTCCCTTCCAGAGCTTTCTAGCCTTCTGGTGGGGCCTCATTGGTTTCTTTTTAGCTGTTCTCATCCTGCTCATCCCGAATCTGCTTCTACTTTCCAGGCACATAAACTAGTATTTATTCATCCAGGGGAGTCATTTCTGGAACTGTCATAGATAGTGACACGAATTGTGACGTGTTCTCGGTCTGCTTCAAAACGGTGGTTTATGTCATAGAGTCGCGGTCGCAGGGGTTTGCTGAGCAGCCTCCACCCAAGGCTCCAAGCAAAGCGCTGCAGTTTCGTCCCCTCCGCAGGCTCCACGTTCCTTAGGAATGCTGTGAGCTTGCCCGTGTTTAAGGGGAAGAAGCAGAAAGCTTCCCGTACTTCCTCACGACAGTCCCACTCCCAGCCTACGGTGTGGTGGAAATTGTCCCCTTAGGGGTAATTTTTTTTTTTTTTAACTAGGCACCAGTTATAAAGGTGTATTCAGTTTGTGAAATTCATAATTGTGAGAATTGTGATGATTGGACTTTTAAAAGCTTATTTTCAAAGAAAATTACCGAAAGAACATCATTCCCTGCTTAGATCATTCTGAATACCAACAACTCTAGTACACACATAGCAGAGAGCTAAGAAAAATACAGCTGCTAGGACATTCATCTTACCGTGCCCAGACATTTACGGACATGAATGAGACAAGTATTCAGCTTTAAAAATACACAGATTATTTCCCTTTAATCTCCCATTAGGTATTTTATGCAGGGTAAAGTACCAGCAGTACTAATGTATTTGCAGAAGGCATTGGAGAATGCAGTGTTTTCCCTCCCTTCTCCACTGTCCCTTGACTCTTTGTCTCCTTGCAGGACTGTGTTCATCTCAGCAATGGATAGCAGGCCTTTCTGTGCTGTACAACTCAGCTAATGGCTGCTGTGCACAACACACCAAACGTCCTGTTGCTTGGTGACTATTATCCCAGGCAATCAGAACAAATCCCATAGACAGTTTTGAGCAGCTGTTTGTTGACCTAAATACAATATTTATATGGCTTTCTTCTTTCTCAGACGTAATTGGGCCCTGCCATATTCTACAGAATAGAAATTTGCTATTTCTTCGTTATTCACCACTATTCCTAGAAATATTCTCTTTTTATTTTTAATGAGGAAAGCTTTGAAAGGGTTCAATAATAAGTTCCCAACAGAAAACTCAACAGTCCCTCAAGTTTTATTTTTAATTCATACATAAAAGGAATCATTCCCAAAGGAACATGTATGAATGCCTAATGACTACTGCATTTTGTAACATTTCTGCCTGAATATAAGATGATGACTTTTAATGTGTCTTGGAAACTGTTATAGAATGAATACAGTTCCCAAAAATTCATACATTAAATCCCTGACCCTCAATATCTGGCGTTTGGAGTTGAGGCTTTGGAAAGGGACTGGATTTCGATGAGTCCCGGGGGTGAGGGTCCCATGGTAAGATCAGTGTTCTTCTAAGAGGAAGAGATCAGTTTTCCCTTCCACCTTGCAGTGTTACCTTAAAAGGGCAGCTGTTACCAGAACTCACCCATGCTGCCATCCGGGCTCAGAATTCCAGCATCGGAAGCGTGGGGCACACATCACCACTGACTGAGCCATCTGAGCATCTGTGGGATGCTGTGTGAGCCCAAGCTAAAATAAAAGCCAACTTATTTGCCAAAAAATTGATATTCCATGGGTTTTAAAGAAATGAAGATGGATAATTCAATAAATTGTGTAGGACAACTGGTTAGATGTCACTGAGAAAACACAAATCCTTCATCTCTCATGATAAAATAAATATTGGTCCAGATAAATATTTAAATGCTAGAAAGAAATTCTGAGAAGGAATGAAGGATAGTAAGGAAGCAGGCTGCTTCCAGAGATCAAAAGTAAATATGTTTATGCTTTGGGGATGGAGGGAGGCCGTTTAGGTATAAAATTCTGAAACTCTGGAAGGAATATAACCTCATGTAAAAATGTTTAAAAACCTATTCTGCAAACAGCACCAAACACAAATTGTAGTTTTTAAGAATTACAATTTAACAAAAAGGGACAATGACTATGACCAAGGCCTAATCTGTAGCATAAAAGGAGGTCTCACAAATCAATAAGATGATGACCAAAAAGAAAATAGAAAATGAACAAAGAATATAAGCATGTGTTTTGCAAGGAATAAATGAATGTGGTCAGTAAGTACATGGAAAGGTGTAAAAATAAAGCGAATGCAAATTAAACACCATGTATTATTTTCAACTACCAGATTGACAAAGATTATTGCCATTAACCCTTATTTGTTAGGAAATGGGAGAGGGGAGTTTTCCAACACTTCTGAGAAAGTATAGATTCGTGGTAAGAAACCATCTGCCAGTACCTTTCAAACTTTAATACACTTTGACATTGCAATTTCACTTTTAGAAATTTACAGTTCATTTCTTCCCACACATAATTGTATGTCCATTAATAGAAGATACAAAGTCATTATAAAAATAATACAAGGAGATTTATTACACAAATTGAAATTTTACTATAGCCCCCTCTGATTAAGGAGTTTTGAGGTAGAAGTGTGAAATTTTACTTTTATTATAAACTTTGGTGACACCTTTTTCAGAAACCCATAAATTTTCTGGGCACAATGGTACACACGTACAATCCTAGCACTCTGAGAGGCTGAGGTAGGAGGATCACAAGTTCAAACCCAGCCTGGGCAATTTAGCAATTTAACAAGAGGCTGTCTCAAAATTAAAAAAAAAAAAAAATTAAAGAGTGAGTATAACTCAGTGAAGGCCCTGGGCTCAATCTCTAATACCAGAGAAGAAAAAGAAAGGGAGAGAGAAAGGGAGAAAGAAAGAGAGAAAGGGAGAAAGAGAGAGAGAGGAGAGAGAGAGAGAGAGAGAGAGAGAGAGAGAGAAAGAGAAACAAATAATAAATATACATTATAGTTTTAAAAAATTAATTAAAAGTATAGGAAAGTATTGCTGATTTATAAATCTATAAAAGTTAACATGATTATCCAATCTGTTATACAAAAAAGAACAAGAAAATAATCCAAATAAAATAATTTTAGCACCCTAAAATTAAAGTGTTGCAGAAACAGCCCGTGTCGGGTGGCTGACAAGCCCCGTCCACAATCCAGGCACAGCTGCCTGGAGGCTGGGGGAAGAAAGGTTTCAGAAGGTAGGCAAAAAATCAGTTCTGACCAGTTTAAATGAGATCGCGAACAGAGTATGACCTTCAGGAAAGACTTTTAAAAATAGATTCTTTGCCTCAGAAAACCACCAGAACAAACTTGTTGTGTTTCTTTATTTTAAATTTACACTCCATAAATAAGCAGCAGATGTGTTTACACTTGTATTGTCTGCAAGTAGTAGAGGATGGAATTGGGCTGCGCAATTGGACCAGCTATCCTAAGTGGGATTCTTCCACCATCTGCAGAACCATAGCACTGCACGAGGCTGCACCATTCTGTCTTCACCTTGGGTCCTTTTCCCACAAGGAAAGATCATTTATTCCAAGGGGAAAATGTATTTTATTTGAAACCATAATGTGTCCCATGAGCACAAGAGCTGTAAGCCGGGCGCATTTGGCCTAGATTGATCTCCACTTCTCTTAAAATGAAAGTGCCCTCCAAATATCGATCCTTAAAAACAAGCTCCCTCTATGTGATAACCCTCCTGAGAGAGGAGAAATATGAAAAATCACAGCTTGTCTTTATGAACCAGACAGAAATTGCTGGTGCTGACTGAAATGAGCCAAACTCAAGGTCAAAAAGAAATCCTTCTTTATTAGAGGGGAACACGATCAAATGCCTACTGATTCATAAAGCTACATCTTTTAATTCCTCATTTTTCTCCTTTCCTCCTCTCAGGCCTCCTCCTCCCCCCAGCCAGTTCCTTTCTCTTCATGTTACATTGTACACACACCTACATGCATCCATAAGCTCCATATTCAGTATAAACATCTTTGGATGCTTTGCTGTGGTTTTTCACAATCAGCAGTAAATTACCTAGCAAAGAATGTCATTCTAATAATAGCATAAAAGTAGTGAAATTTCTGTAGTTTTACCATGGCAATGAGTGGGTGGATTTTTCATTTACAGAGGGATTTTTCGGCCAATAACACCACTAATGTCCCTTGCCCTGAAGTTCAGTAATCTCAACGCCTAGCTGTCCTTCACTGAGTAACAAGCAGCAATGCTTTCAAAACACCAAAGGAAGGGCCAGCCATGCTTGGGTACATGTAAGATGGAAAGGACTATTCCTGACTTAAATATCTTTATTGCTACATATGGTACAGAGCTGTATAATGACCACATTTTTAAAATGCACACTATCAAACATCAGAAGTCCCAGCTACTACAAAAGCTGAGGTAGGAGGATCGCTTGAGCCCAGGAGTTCAAGGCTGCCCTGAGCAACATAATGAGACCTCTTCTTAAGAAATAAAAAAAATCTTCTCCTACTCCTGCTGACTTAAGAAAGCTGTTGGTACATCTTTTTTACATTTGTATCTACTCCAAACTCCTTTGCTTCATGTTTACAGTTATTTTCTTCATACTACTTATTTGCTTCATACCGCTTATAAATAAATTCTTCAATACTGGTTTGCCTATTGACCCTTATGCTCTAAAATCATAAAAATAAAAACAATTTCTTTCAAGGAGACAATTAACTCAGAAAACAACCATAAACCATGGTATATAGCTCAGAAACACAGCCTACTGAGGGATTAGGTCATCAGAGCATATGCCCGGGTGTCTTTATTTTTTGGTACCAGGAATCAAGCTCATACCCTTGCACTTTTGAGGCAGGAGCAGTGCCACTGAGCTAAATCTCTGGCCTGGCCTGGTGTCTTCTGATCTCCATCCCATGCATCTCTATCTTGTTCTGTTCTTCTGCCTGGTCACCTGAAATGTTTTCAGGAGCAGGCGGTATTTAGATAGTTAATAAATACCTGTTATTGTTATTAAGTGATGAACTGTCATCCTTTGGATCAAAGCTATAGTGTAGGTAGATATATATGCCAATAAGAATATATGTATTTATAGCAAAGAATTTGGAAAGATGTACACTTAAAAAGTGACTTTGCTAGGTGATAGCTTTGTTTTTTACTTTGTTTTGCTTTGCTCTTTGAGCTAAAAGTTTCTGGCTTTTCTGCAGACTTGTTTTAATTGCAGGGTAGCAACAAACAACCCAGTTTAATGTCTGAGATTTTTAACATCTTTGTGTTCATTGTAGGTACTTTCTAATTTTTGATTGCCCCAATCACTGAGTGATGACATTTACTATGTCTTCCAAAGTGAAAGACTGAGCATTATGAAGAGTACATGTTAGCTTTAATTTTTCTGCAGCTATCTTTCTAAAAAGAACTTGCTACTATCCTCTGGGAAGAGTAGGATACACAAAAGGAAAGCTGAAAGGTGTGTGTGATGGAAGCACAAGTGTGTATCTTTAGGAAAAAATACAAGGAGCTTTGGAGTTTTGTAAATGTTTATGTTGTGATCATAAAAGAGGCTGTTCTCATGTGCAAATGGCCTGAACAAAACCAGAGTCCTTCCTTTAATGGGGAAAAAGAAATTGCTTTGGAAATAAGAGTGAAATCAAAAGAGTAAGTTATAATTATATTACCCTTTTTTCCTTGGATCCATTAGTTGGATTATTTGCTCTTTAATTGAAGTATACAGGAAAAGACATTCTGATTAATTTATAAATGTCAATTACCACCCGCTGGAGTAAATGTCAATTTGGCAGTGAGATAACATGTATCAGTGATGTAAGCTCCATGTGTCAGACCAGTAAACTCCGTCACCCAGGCGTGGAGCCAGGAGGACTGCAAGCCTGAAAAGCCCCAGCTGCACCAATTCACTTCTACCAAGCTGGTGACAACTCTTTCACAGCCCTGAAATTATTTTGATGTTTCCACTAAAAACTGATTTATTGGGATCAAGCACGGCATCCCATGCCATTTGCATTGCATAGAGTTGTGGTTCCAGCTTGTCATTTGATCCTGTCAGGAAACACACTGGTGAAATCGATAGGAAGCCTCCAATACCCCTCTCTTCATAACCGTACTTAGCACCATGTTGATTGAAGAACTCAGTGGAAGCACGAAAGCAAAAGCAGAAAAAAGCACTACCTGACCTAGTTCCCATAGTTGAAGAATATTAAAAGTTAATTCAGAATTTCTGTCTCCTATGCCTAGCTTCTTGCAGTTAACATTTTATTGTGGAGTAAAACACCTGTACCAAAAAATGCAAACCGAGCCATGCATCATCACATGATGTAACACAAAATAACGCTCTAATAATCTCTCAAACCAATAGAGTACTGCTTCACACTCGGAAGCCTATATATATGATTCCTCCTAATTGCTGCTCCTGCTTTTCTCTCCCTTAAAGGTGACACTATCTTGACATTTAAGTTAATCATTCACTACCATTCAAAAACGTCATTTTACTGTCTAAGCACATCATATCTGTAATCACTACCATTTAGTTCTGCCCACTCTGGGAGTTGATGTAACTGCAGTGCACACCATGCCGTAACTCTCCTTCAGTGTCTGGCTCTGTCTCATCAACATTTTTTATGATTTATCAACATTGTGATTATGATACCACTGCCACTGCATGTAGCTGTAGTTTTTTGGGTTTCATAGCTTTATGGTGTTCTGTTATGTGATTATACCACAATTTATTTTTCCATTCAACTGTTGGTGAACTTTACTAACCACACTGTTAGGAACAGTCTTGTAGGTGGATCTTGCTCTTCATAAGCACTCATTTCTAGAAGTGGAACTGCAGGGCACATGGATACACATCCACAATCATCACTACGCATGTCAACTTGCATCCAAAGTGGCTTTTCCAGTTCATGCCCCTGGGAGCAGTGTGCTAGGGGCTTATTCACAGCTTCCTCCGGGTAGAACCTGTGGTTCTGTAACTGGACAATGGCGCTTTGTGGGTACACACGGTGCCAGGATCATTGTCCACTGTGTGGCTTGCTCCTTCACTCACTCAGTAATGTTTTTTGAGGTACCAAAATCTTAATTTTATTGTAGTAAATTTTATCAGTTATTTTCTTTATGGTTAGTGATTTTTGTGTCCTGTTTCAATAGTCTATTCCTACCTACCCTTGTGAATTAAAGATTTTGTCATATGTTATCTTCTAGGATATTGCTTGATTTGCTTTTCATGTTTAGATCTACAGTGTACCTAACATTTGTTTTTTGAGTGATCTGAAATAGAATCAGACGTCTCTTCCTCCATGAATTGATCTCAGCACCATTTATTGGAAAGACGGTTCATTCTCATGGCTCTACTCCACCACCTGTGCGCGAGGCTGCTGAAGCAGAGCTCCACCAACTGCCTGGCTTCAAACAGCACACATGTGTTTTCTCCGGATCTGGAAGCGACAAGAGCGGCACGAAGCTGCTGCGGGGCTGTGCTTCTCTGAAGGCTCTGGGGGACACTCCTCATCTTGCAGCTGTGGGTTGTCCCTCGAAACCCTTGGTGTTCCTTGGCGTCTGGCTGTGGTCTCTGCCTCAGTTGGCCATAACATTCTGCCTGTGTATCTGAGTCTCAGAAGCAAACTTCCCTCTTGTCACAAGGACACCAATTATATTAAATTTAGGGCTTACCCTAATCTAGTGTGACTTCACCATAACTGATTACATCTGCAGAGACCCTGTTTGGAAATAAGGTCACACACACAGGTAAGGGGTTAAGAGAGAATCATCAGGATCCTTGTGGACGCTGGTACCGCAAACATGTAACATGTTACCAAGTTACCGCAGCACACAGGCAGTATGTGAAACTGCCCCACATGGGGTTGTTCTGAAAAGAAAAAAAGGTAAGTCTCATCACAGTAATTAAAATACATACTTCTAAAATTTATATTTCATGGAGCCCCATCTTCCATCTTTATAGATACCTGCATAAATGTGATATCTTCTTTACGATAAATTATTTTAGAAATATTCTCCTCTTTAAAAAGTTTCTTTAAATGTACAGAAACACCAGTCTTTTAAAATAAATGCCCATTTAAATTCTTTATTTTGGGGGCATAAAAGATAAAAATAATTGAATCATTATACACACACACACAAACACACACACACACAAAGAAATCATCTTCCTGAACTAATATGTGTCTTAGAATGTAAAGAGTCAAAAGAGTAGGAAGGGATATTAGAAATGAAACTGGAATCCTTTCATTTTAGAGCTGAGGGAAGATGCAGAGAGGGAAGGAGATTTGCCTACGGTCACACAGCTAGCAGCAGAGTCAAAGTGTAAGTGTGCCAATTATACAATGCTCAATGGATGGCTTCCCTGGCCATGCAGAATATTTGATGACTAAAATGGTGCCAGTGAACAACTTGTATATTTATTTTAATGAGTATCTTTATGAGCTGTTCCCATGTTTCTCCTCTCCAGGAACAAAATCCCTCCCGTGACAATTCTTAATCGCTATTACATTGAGGATGGTTCACTCCTTTCTCAAAGTAGGACAGTGACACGGCTGTGTCTTTGGCTATTTCCTTTCTCATTCGTGCTGCAACTTATGGTCTTGAAAAGGCAGTGGGAAAACTCAGACTTCAGAGTGAGTGAATTTGAGTCTATGTCCACCCCCTGGTTTCTATGCACGCACCTCCACGGCATCTGTAGTGACATCGTCACCCTGGTATCGCTGCTAATGGTCTCCACTGCTGCTAAGGACATCTGTGCTCACTGCATAGCAGTGAATGAAACGTCCTATTGTCAGACTGAGCACAGCCGGCTTCAACTTGCTCAGCAACAGGGCTCTGGTGTGACTTTTTTATTTTGTAAAATCCAGGCCTTCGTGGCATTTGAAAACTCTGCATCTGTCTTACTGTTCACCATGTGCCTAACACCATATGTTGACAGGAGAGACTAGAAGCCATTCTGGATGGAGGTGTACCGAATCAGGGGTAAAACTGGCAGAGAGCATAAAATGTTCCTTTTGCACTTTCTCAGGTAGACAATAATTTGAGTAACACTTGCCCATAGAAGATTAGAAATTATAAATGTCTTGTGCTCACCATGAAAGAAGCAGAAATAGGAATACACAGGCAGTTAATTACACAAGGGAAACCATCCAGTTTGAAATAATCTTTCTCTGTTTGAATCTCTTCTACTTGACCTTCTAAAAATGTTCCCGACTCCATTCATTTGGTCCACCTGTATTATTTATCTTTCATTCAACTTTAATCTTGAAAATAAATCCGGGGAGGATTTTTGGTGAACATTTATTTCTTTTTGTTCTTCTGGCTCTGACTCCTGATGTGATTAATTTGGAGACATTAATAGCCTTTATGTATTTGCCCTTTCAAAGTTCAAATTTTTCACTTTTTTTCTTAAATATTTTCAGGCAGTTTGGAGTGTTTTTACTTCTAGAAATCAAAATATAATACTTTCCAGTCAGTTTATATTAATGCTTCCAAAAGTATTCTATATTATTTTGAATGCTATGATTCTCTTATAGGAATCCACTTAATATTCAACTAAGGTGAAACTCACAAGAAAGAGGATGTGAGATAGAAGTGCTAAACTGTTAAGTCTAGAAGAGAAAGGATTTTGTAATTGACTTGGTTCAAGGAAATGCAAGTATGCTGCCAACTTGTATTGAAACGTTATGCGCTACCACTAAATATTTGGAAGAGCCTGCTGATACTAATTTTGCTTTGGCATATATTTCATGGTGACATATCTGTGTAAAATATTACTAATTAGGTAACGATTTGACAATATTAAAATCTATTGCATGCAACTTTGTGCTAGACAAAATATTACCCCTTGTACTAGGTACATACTACACATCTTATTAAAAAATTGACCTCTTATTTTTAAAATACAAACCCCTAATTATTTAATTTAATTTTATAATTCTGTCAATATAGTTGGATCTCTGGAGTATTCTCTTTGATCACTGTCTTTCAATGAAAGCCTTTCTATTAACTTGTAATTCAGCACCGAGGCTCCAGATAGATGCAAATGTTATAAGTAATTGAATGCAACACTGTGTATAGATGATAACTTCATATTTATCATTTCTGATCTGTATATGTTTTGTTGTTTTGTTTTTTGGGGTTTTTGGGGGGGGTTTTTTGGTACCGGGGATCAAACTCGGGACCTTGTGCTTGCGAGGCAGGCGCCGGAACCACTGAGCTAAATCCCTGGCCCATCTGATCTGTATATGGAACATGAAAACTTATGTCTTTTAAATATCTCAGAGATTTAGCCACTGACCTCTCAAATTCTACACATTTGCCTGTCCACAGAGCCTGCTCCATCCACTGAATTGTGAGATACTCTATTAGAATGCATTCAAAGGCATAGGCCAAATAAAGATGTAAAAATGAGTGCTCTGAACAGAGCTTAGGAGGAACATCTTTTTAATATCCGACTCTGGTTTTAAAGCAGTAGTTTGTTCCTAATCACATGATGTTTAGACTAATCGGATTAATCAACACAGATGTGGGCTTTTAGCAGCAACACTAAGAACAAATAGTCGAGATAAAAAGAAGACAGATTTCAAACTGACCATCTGGCCTCCATCTCAGTTTTGTCGTTCAGACTTGGGTGAGCTGCACAACATTCGACCTCCCTCCCCTACAAAATGGGGATCTTTCTAAGCATAACTTGTAAGCCAACTGTGCTTGGCTAGAAAACACATGATAGTTACTGCTACGTGGTGGGCTCTCAGTAAGGGGGAAATTTTTTTTCTGAGATCACATTTTCTAATATGTTTCACTGTTTTTGAACACCAGTAGTAATGTGGTGACAATACAAGAGTGAATAAGCAAATACAGGTACATCACATATAGCCGTTGATGTTACTTTCAAACATAGATCTGCTTTGCAAGTTACTGGAGATTGTCAGCACAACGATTACTGATTTTGCCTTGTCCTCGGATTTCATCATCAAGAAATCCATATTTACAAGAAAATGACAAAGACTTTGTATTGTTTCCTTTCCCTTCTTTCCTTTCCCCACCCCTGTCATTTTCCCTTCCCCTTCAGACCTTTTATTCCTATTTCACATTATCAATTATACATTTTGATCCTTATTAACACTTTTTGTTTCTCACACCAGAGAAACTATTTGGTATTTACACATGTGTGTCCTACTTATTTCAATGGCCTCAATGTGCATCCACTTAGCTATAAATGTCTCTAGTTTCTCATTCTTTATGGAAAGTCTTTGTAAATAAGGAGGGGTGCAGGGGTTAAAGGGGGGGCAGGGGAATGGGGAAAAATAAGAATCAAGATATATCGTGTAAAGGCATAAATCTCTAATGATGAATGTCATCATATTGTATACCTAAAGTGTACCATTAAACTTAATGAATTAATAAAACAGCTGAAAAGTCAAAAAAAATTAAAGGAAGAAGAAGAAGTTGACAGCCACTCACTTTGCTAGGCTCACTTACTCCACCAAAAGTAGAGAAGAGCCCCAGTGGACTCCTGCTTTGGCCTCATGGACCTGTGTGGTTTGTGTCTTCTTTGTGAACAAATCCTACGGTAATGACATAAATGATCACATGCTTTGTCCTCAGTGGCACTGATTGTCAGTGAATCTTCTGAAAGGACAGCGTCCTTTGTCATCTTATCTGAGAGGTGCAGGTGAGGTCATCAATATGAAGACTGGATTGAGGCCTGGAAGATTCTTTGCAGAGTCCCCCAGAACATGACCTCCCGGCCTCTCCAGGTCCCTCCTGGGCTTGTGATGTGGTATAACTTACCCCTGTGCCACTCGGCCCTGTGTCTCTGTCTTTCACTTCCAGCAAGAGGTCTCCTTGCTTTGGCAGGGCAGAGTACTTGAGCCCTGTCTTGGTTACTTTTCTCACTGCTGAGACAAAATACCCAACACCCAAGTTAAAGGAGGCAAGGTTTATTTTGGCTCAGAGTTTGTAGAGGTTTCAGTCCATAGTCAGCTGCCTCAAGGCAGGGTGGCAGGCAGAGGGGCGTCGCAGAGCAGAAGACAAGCTGCAGCAGCCGTACGCAGCTCAAGACAAGCGAGAAGCAGTGGCCCTCTTTCTGTCCGTCCTATCTTATTCGGGCTGCCTGGCCGTAGGACAGGTACCACGCACACCCAGGGTGGGGACACTTAATCCTACCCAGAACTATGCCAAACCAATCAGTGGACTACCATGTTAGTAACACACACCCTTGATCCCAGGATCACACACTCTAGATCCAGCCACCGCTGAAAAAGCCCCGCCTATGGCCGCATGAGGCTTTGGGGGGGACATCTAGATAAAGCCATAAGGGCTCTTATATTGGAACAATGTGCAACTGACTGCTGGAGATTTTAGGAGGAAGGGGCAGGTAAAAAGACAGAGGCAAAGAGAAGAAACTGTGATCAAAATACAGATTAGGGAACTATTCTTGGGTTTGTGCATCCCTTCAAGGCATTCTGTAGAACAAGTAAAAGACTAGAATTACTAGCGACTGCGCACATGGCTCCTTTTTGCCAGTGACCACATTCTGGTGTTGACCCCTGTGGATCCTACATTAACAGGTTTTAACTCGCGTGTCCTGCTGCTGTGAGCCACAAGGAAATGCTGCGTGCCGAGAGAGCTTATGAAACCGGCAGTTGCAGCGCTCATGTGCAGCTTAACACTGAGCCGCAGCTGTGCGAACTATACAGACCCCTTGCTTCCTGGCTTCTGCTTTAGCTCTTGCCAGGTACAGCTGGGAATTGAAGGAAGAGAGGAGACAGAGGCCAAGGTACTTGGTACCTAGACCCCTTCCCTAAGAGATTCCCTTGGGATGCCTGGAACCTTTGATGGAAGGTCCCTGCACCCTTCAAAAATACCTACTTCATTGCTCTGCATGTCTCTCACTCATGGTTTCTGGTAACCTCTCTTCCCTTAAGGCTTAAAAGCATCTGCTCTATTTCTATGGTTTCCTATCACCACCCACACCTTCATGATTATTCTTTATTAATGAATTTGCTCAAATTATCTAAATCTGAGCATACCATCTGCTTCCAAGTTGATCACTGACCAATGCACCAGCCACACAACTTTATAATTATTTAACATCAAAGCCCTAGGAACCTCGTGTGATGAGGCAGAAATGAGCAGCGAGATAAAGGGCCTTGCTATGTCACATCTTTAAATCCCTAGAAGCTGGAATTTTCTAATTTAGGCTTCCAGGATCTATTTGTTTGGCAAGGGTCTGAGAGACAGTGTTCAATTCATTTTGGGTTTCATTATCTTCCCTGTCCCACCCTCTCTGCTGCAAAAACTGCTCAGCTGCCCATCGGCTTTCTCAATACCACCTTGAGCTCCTGCTTCAGGACAGGGGTGGAGATCAAATTTGCTGCTGTGTTGCTCTGTCCAGGCTGCAGTGGAGCTTTTGCTGAGAAGGTGGGCTCCATAAAGCTGTGCAAAGTCACTGGATGGGAAGAGCTCAAGCCCTTACCTGGGGAGGATCTCCTTTTTTTCTGGGTTTTTTTTTGTGTGTGTGTGTGTAGGGAACAGGGAAAGGGGACATTACCAGAACCCCTGCAGTGGGCCCTGGTCTCCTGTGAGCCAGGACAGCAGAAGGTGAATTAAAGAATAAAGACAGAAAATGAGACTTGGAGAAGAAGCTGGGTTCCAGGCCAGATCAATGCTGCTCTGGGAGGCAAGAAAAAGTCAACCCGAGCTTGCCTCTATTTATTGGGTTCATAGGGAGTAGGAGATGACTCAGAGGGTGGTGATAATCCTAAATTGACAAGGATTTTATAATTAGAGAAAATATGAGATGCCTGGAGAGTGGACATACCCCTATGACCATGAGGATCTTATGGTGATGAGGATCTTAGGTTGATGAGAAGCTTATGTGGATTAGGACATTAAGGTGAGCAAAGATGTTCTTACAACAGTAGGTGGGATGAGCTAAACTGATAAGGAATCTGTCCCTCCCCACTTGAAACCTTTCTCTTACTACTCGGTTCTCAAGGAACCAGGATGTCTTTAGCTGATGTAATTGTACCCTTGAGTGTCGCAGCATCACAGGACCATTGAGGTCTCAGCTGTGACTGGAGGCAAAAATGGAGTTATGTTTCGGCATAGCATAGCCAGTCTGTAGGCAAGAAGACTAGGCCTGATCATAATTTAATTGTGAAATGATTTTTCCCAAAAATGATATAGAATGGCTCCAGCATGTTCCGTTTGTTGTTTGTTGAGACTGAATCTCACTATGTTGCCCAACCTGGCCTCAATCTTGCAATCCTCTTGCTCAGCTTCCAGAACTGCAGAGATTACATGTATGGACCACTACACCCTGCCAAAGATCAACCCTTTTTAATTGGCTCTATGTCCTTTGAGAAGCTCCAGCCTTCAAGAATAGCACAAGGCATGACACAGACATCCTTCTGAGTTTATTTTGTTCGGAAAAGCTCTCTGTAGATGGTCACCATTAACCCTATTGCCCTGGAAAATCAACCTGGGATTTTAGGACAGAAACTGTCTTGGCTATGGCATGGGCTGCTGGGTCCACTTCCCACAGCCACTTTAGTTTGTTTCGCTTCTGAGAAATCTCCTTGAGATGGGAACAGTGTCTTAGATACTAGTGAACTCCAAAGACTTAGCACCAGGTCTGAGGTGAAGGACCAAAATATGTTCTTTATTTGAATAAATGGGAGAATGAATGAACAGTTGAGTGTATATTTGCATAGTATATAAGTACAATGAGACTTCTCATGACTTTCTTCTTCTTTAGAGACCAGAGTTATGTTTAGTTTTGCTCTATTTTTCAAAGGCTCTCACTGTGTCTCATTAGAACAAATTACCTTTTTACAACAGCCTCTTCACATTTATATTTTGTCAGGTGTTGTGTTCGTCCATTTTCTGTGGCTGTAATTGAATAGCTGAAGCTGGGTAATTTATTTTAAAAGATACTTATTTAACTCACAGTTTTGGAGACTGAAAGTCCAAGAGCAGGTGGCCCCCTCTGTTTGGCCTCTACTGAGGGGCTGATGGCGGATGGTGCCCTAACGACAGGAGCACACACAGAGGAAATCACCTGGGAAGGCAGGTAGCCAGAGACAGGCACTAGGCTCGTGCTGTTGGTAGCACTTTAATGGGAATGAACTAGGGTCCTGGAGAACTACTTCAGTCCCTTCAGAGGCAAGGTCCCCCAAGGATCCAACCTCCTCACAGTAGACACCATCTCTTAAATGCTCATCACCCTTTACCATCACCACATGAGAGCCAAGCACGTGACTCAAACTATACCTAAACCACAGCAAGCATGGAAGCATAAGGACTCTTTGTGGATTGTAGGTTTTCAACAGTTCATAATGGCTTTCAGTGACCTTTATCTGCTAACTAGAGGAACTGATGACTAGGCATTTGCTACTTGATCAGTCTGGATAGTTAGTATTTACTGAGAAGTTTTTAAGATGGCAGTTCTCACTCTCCTCCCAGTGCAGCGTCATCTTGAGAGCTCCAATGTGAAGAGTGAGTCACAGACAGGAGTGCATCACAAGAAATTTGAGTACAGCTCAATGGCAGAAGTACATGCCTGCTCAATAGGACTGAGTTTCTCCACAAGCAGGCCAACCTGAAATGCAATGCACATGATTAATAATAAGTGAGCCATGTTTCTGGTGTTTACAAAGTGCCAGCCACTGTTCTAAGCTCTTTCTATGTTTAAAGTCACTTCAAATATGCAGCAACTTTGTGTGGTGGCCAGAGACTCAGGGCAGAAGGTGTTAAGGAACTTGCTGGAGGGCAGACCACAAGCCTACAAGCCTTGAACACTTTGTCCTCTGGCCCCACAAGCTGTGTGTGGACCACTGCATTGCCCTGAATGCCATGGGAAGAAGCAGAAATCCTTTGTCCTCTCAGAAGAATGATTTCCAAACCAAGAGACAGCTTCAGTCAAAGATCGTAAACAGAGAACAGACAACTAAAACTCTTGAGACAATATAAGGGCAGTCAGCGTGGAGGTCAGGCTCTAACAAATACAACAACCTCTGAAACCAATAAGAAGTAAAGACCTTTACCTTTACAGAAACACCCCAGTGGGTCTTGGGCCTGGCTGTGCAGTGACTCCAGTAGGGTGCAGGAGACTGTTTGTTGTATGGCCTTTGAGGGTTAGGAAAGTCACAGAAAAGAAATCACCATGGCCGTGCAGCTGAACACACTTGGCATTTCACTGAATGGACTCCCCCAAAAGCTCCAAAACAATGAGAAGTGAACAGAGTCCAAACACAGTCTCTTCTCCCCATCCATACTGTGTCTCCGCTGGTCCTCTCCTCTTCTTAGAAGGACACTAACTATGGATTTAGGCACCCTCCTAATTCGGTAAACCTCATCTTAACCACTCACATCCACAAAGACCCTAATTCTAAATAAAGTCTCATTGGGAGGTTCCAGGTGAACATGAATTTTGAAGGGAACTATTCACCTACAAGCATTAATAATAGCTATTCTCAGCTGGCTACCGACAACCAAAGGAAGGGTTCTAATTTGAGTTTTATATGGGAAATTCAGAACATAAATATATGCTTCATCTTCCAGTAAGAGAGCATAAAATAGACTATGTCACAGTGCCCTTTGCAAGATAGAAAACAGTTTTATGTGCAAATTTGGAAGTTGTAATGTTCCTCTTTTGTCTTCCAGCAAAATCATGCGTTAAACAGGAAGTTCAGACGGTCACCTGATGTTCTTCAGTTGAAGTAGCTGGCTGTACTGAGAATAAATGCTGCACCAGCTAAACATGCCATGCTATACATTTGGGGCATCCAGGCTGAGCCCTGTAATGATCATCATTTTTCTCTCCTGATGCTGAGGACGTGATTCTGTGCTGCTTGATTTGGTTTCCCCAAAACCAAATCTTTATACACTTACAACAGCGGATAAGTTGGTTGATTTCTGTAGGTAGTTCATTTACCCAATTAAACTAGAGTATCACTGAGTCAACGGCTCTTCTAATTAGCAGACATAATACGTCAAACACAACTAATTTGCCCATTCTGAGCACCACAGCACTTTTTTAAGGTCACTGCCAAGGTGTATGCAATTAGCAGCTAGTCTCCCTGAAGGAAGAGTCTGGCCAGACTAAATTATTCCATGGTGGGAGAAGAAGTAATTGGCCACAGCCCGCTGTGTTGTTATAATAAACAGCCCACATATTATCCTCCTTCTTTTTTTTTTGCTGCCTAAATTATCTTTTCTTTCTCTGTTTTCCTCTTTTTCAATTAGTTCTTTGATTCAAATAAACATGTCTTTATCCCATTTTAGTTATGTATTTGAAATATCAATCAACGATGTGGCTTCAAAAGCATTTTTAAAATAAGACTTACTTAGATTATAATTTTGTATTTTTGACCTACTTTTGCATTCTCATATACAGCTGGTTTTCTGGAGGAATCTACTTTAAATTCAAAACTGATCTAGGGATCCATGAACCCTTTTTTTCTTAAATAAAGGAGATCATAGCTCTCCTTCTTTAGAAGCTTCTTTGTTCTTCCACCCATGATATCCTCTCCCTGGTTCTTTCACTGACTTTCTCTAACTGCTCTTTCATAATCTTCCTCGGGCTCCTGCTCTCTTCCCACTCCCACCCTGCAGATTCCATCCTTGGCCTTTTTGGTTCCACTACATATCTGTCTTTGAGGCCCATTGTCCAATCTTAGGATGCTACTCAGTGATATCTCACAAATCAGCACTAAAACCTGGTGTCTCTCCCATGAAATCCATCCATATCCCCACTGGGTACAAGGAACAAGCCATGTACAATGAAGAGTTAACCTGAATATAACCAAATGTAACACATGGAAAGTCCTTCAAAGCACTCAGGGGAGTAATTCTTCACAGCTGGAGCTATTTGAAAGTCCCACACAGAGAAAGAGGTGTTAAGATAGGCTTCATGAGCTGACATGATGTTTGCAGGTAGAAAAGGAGAAAGGGTATTTCAAAGCATGAGAGAACAGCACAAACAATGTAGGACAGTAGGAATGAGAAGGAGAGTATGGAATGGAAATTAGTAAGGAAGCCACCTAACTTGGGAGAAAGAGAGGGAGGGGTGGGTATCAGGAGGTAAAGTTGATAAAGATGACCAGGGAACTGAAAACTTTGAAGGTCGTCCATGAAAGGTCCTGGAAACCCTAGCAGAGGATGATGAATGTGGTACGGTTGTGCAGATCAGCCTGGTGTTAGAGTGTGAGACAAATTGCACTGAAGAAAAGTAGTTACAGGGCAGCTGTGTCAATTAAGGGCATGAAATGAGGAAGGTGTGACAGAGAATGAGGCAAAGAATAAATCCAAGAGCTAATTCCAAATATTCAACAGGTGTCTGGCAGGCGTAATGTAGGAGATCAACAACCAGGAGAAAGCTAGGGCTGCAGTGTGATGAAGTAGGCAGAGCAGAAGCCAGGAATGGGCTCATTAGCAGCTCGGTCACGGAAAAGCTATTTGAACTTGAATAAATGTCTTAGCCTTGCTGAGCATCCATAAAACAAGAGAGTTGGACTAAACAGCAGTTAAAACTTCTCCCCACCTCATATTTAGTGCTCAGTAGTGCCCAGGGTAGGCTCACCCTTAGGATCAGATTTACTGTAGTCTTTCCTGCACCTCTGGTCACTTACAGGAAGCTGTGTATGAGGAATGTTATTAACATTGAAGAAAACTGCTGGGTAAGTAATTTATGTCTTATGTTCATCTTCCATTTGGCACCTCTGGTATCTTAAGAATTAGTAAGAAGAAGACAGGCAAGAGTATATTCTCAAAATATGTTTTTGATCTGCTTTGCAAGAAAATTCTTAAATGTGACTCTTCAGGACTTCTGCCTATATCAAAAGTCATTAAGGAGTCCTGATTTTAAAAATTTTGACTGTCATCATTTAAATACCCAAGCATGTAGTACAGGAAGAGGGTGGATCCAGGGCCCAAAGTCTGTGCTACAAAATGGGAAGGTCCTGCAAACTGACTCTATCAAAACTATCTCCTCTCTCTTCATCTCAAGAGAAGACAGGAACTACCTCTCTTCACTCCTCTATATGCCGCTGTGAGGGGTCAGAGAAAGAAAGAGGGAGACACTTTAGTTCTTCAACATCTGCTCATTCTCTTTGCAGGGACGTTCAGGTCACCTTACAAGAGGGCTGTATTAATTTTCCCTTGCTGCTGTAACAGATGACCAACAAATTAGTGGTTTAAAATAGATGTGCTCCACACATGCAGAAGATGAAACTAGATCCATGTCTATCACCATGCACCAAAATCAAATCAAAATGAATCAAAGAAATAAACATGAAAACAGAAACACTTAGTCTGCCAGAAGGTAAAATAGGTAAAACCCTTGAAGATATAAACACAGGAAAGGACTTTCTCAACAGAACCCCAATTACATAAGAAATAGCATCAAGAATCAATAAATGGGATTATATCAAATTAAAAAGCTTCTGCACAGAAAAGAAAACAATGAACAGAATGAAGAGAAAACCTGCATAATGGAAAAAAATGTTACTTGCTACTTTTCTGACAGAGGACTAATATCTACAATTTGTAAAGAACTCAAAAAAAAATCAGACACTCCAAAATAAAAGACCTAATCAAAAGTTTGGCAGCTGAAATGAATAGATACTTCTTAGAAGCAAAATTTGATTGGTCAATAAATACATGAAAAAACTCTCAACATCTCTGGCCATTAGAAAAATGCTAATTAAAATATTTAATTCTGGGCCAGGGATGTAGCTCAGCATCACAGTGCCTGCTCGGCAAGTATGAGGTCCTGAGCTCGATCTCCAGTACCAAAAAAAAAAATATGAATTCCATCTTACTCCAAAAGGAATAGCCATCATCATATAATTGAACAGTAATGAATGCTGGTGAGGATGCAGGGAAAAAGGAACCCTTCTCCATTTCTGTTGGAAGTGTAAACTGGTACAACCAGAATGGAAATCACAATGGAGGCTCCTCACGAAACTAAAATTAGAAATTCCACGTGACCAAGCTATTCCCCTTCTATGTATGTTCCCAAAAGAGTTAAAGACATCATATTACAGTAATACATGCACACCCATTTTTATAGCAGCACAATTCATCATAGCTAAATCTTGGAAGCAGTGTATATGTTCATCAACAGATGAATGCATAAAGAATATGTGGCATTTATACACAATGCAGTACTACTTTGCCATAAAGAAGGATAAATCTGAGTCATCTGTAGGTAAACGGAGGCACCTTGAAACCATCATATTAAGTGAAATAAATCAGACATACAAACTTAAATATTGCAAATTTAGATGAAAATCCCAAAGTATAAATAATTTAAAAAGCAAATAAAAGACAACGTGAAACAGGGAGATAGAACTCTTGCAAATGGGGAGGAGATCTAGAGAAAGAGAGAGGAGAGAAGGAGGGGAGAAGAAGGAAAAAAAAAGAATTAAGATATGCTAAGTACATGTACCTACTCTGTAAGACGAATGTAAATATGATGAGCTGAAAATATAATAAAAAATAAAACAAAGTGTTCACTTACAATCCTGTCGGTCAGAGGTCTGACACAGGTATCAGTGGGGTGAAATCAGGGAGGGGTAGTGCCAAGTTCCCCTCTAGAGACCCCAGCTTTCTCTCTGAAGGGAGTTGCTCTGTGACCACTCATGCCCGGCCACTTCTTCCTCTGATCACAGCTGGGCAGAGTTCTCACATTTAAAGACCCACAAAACAGGGCTTGTTTGGAGATCAGGCTCCCCTAGAATACCCAGAAAAACCGTCATCTCAAACTACTTAATGGAATCATATCTACAAAGTTTTGTTTCCCATGCAAGGTAGAGTGCTGACATGCTCTAGGGTAAGGACGTGGATACCTTTGAGGGCCCACTGTTCTGACTACCACAGGGACAAGAAACTGGCCACAGCCATGCATTATCCTGAAGAGGAGTTTTGGTAAAACTGTGAGGCTGGCCAGAGAACGCATACTCGAGTGAATACTTGAGTTAGAAGTCACTTAGAAGTATGGGCACAACTGGCATGTTTTGCCACAATCAGCTTTGCCATCAACAACATGAGCCACCAAAGCCACGAGAATTATGAAAAAGCATAAGCCGCCAATGCTTATACATCTTTTTAGAGAAGCCAGGCCTCTACACGTGCCCTCTTATTTCTTCACATCTTCAAAGTCCAGAAAACAGGGCTCATGTAGCAGAGCTTACAATGATTAATGAAGAAAACTTAGTAAAGAAAAAGTGTTTTTCTCCTCTCTAGAATGCCCAACACTACTATTTTGCTTATTTCAGACTATATTTTCAAACTCTTGGGAATTTCAGAGTTAATCCTCAACCTCTTGACTCAAAATCGCAAAATGATATTTCTGATGTTTCAAAATAAATGTAAAAATATTTTTAAGAAATATCATAAGAGGGCTGGGGATTTAGCTCAGTGGTGCCGACACCTGCCTTGCAAACACAAGGACCTGAGTTCAATCCCTAGTACAAAAAAAGGAAAGAAATATTGTAAGAGATCAGTATTACCACAGTAATTGATGTCAGAAACATTATCCTGACACAGGCAGAGGCTTAATTTCTGCCACACCTGGCAATGTGATTTTGGGAAATGGATGAGATACTGGATGGGAAATAGAGGGCAGTTTGGAGGGTGGAAATGATGAGGCATCGGAAAATGTATTCTTACAAGGCCAAAAAGGGAAAAGATGTAAAATCATCCTTTCTGTTGACTCCTAAATTTAGGCTAGCAAAGCTCTCTCATAGCCCCAAAGTTGTTTTTTTTTTTTTAACTTTTCAGTTTGTTTTCAATGTGCAAAATGGTATGGAATGCTACGCACTTTTATTTTTTTCCATTTATAATTTGATAGCTTAGATTTTCTCTGTAGTGGAGAAGAAAACTCTAACGCAGTTACATTGCATAATGTACTGACTTCTACTAAATATCTAATAATGATGGGGGCAGAGCTTTTGAAAACATGTTCTGTTCAAAGCAATCCCCTACACTGATCTCTTACTAAGATTGCTAGCGGAGTGCATGAAGCAATAGCTCTTCAGCAACTACCTAGGATCTTGGCAGAAGCTTTTTTCTTTATTTGCAGTAATTATTTTAGGAATGTTCACAAGGTGGTAAAGAGAAGCAATTGCCAAAAAGAAAGTTACCCTAAGTTCAACCTGAACTTCCTGACATTGCTGAGGTGTAAACACTCTTTTTATGTACTTGAAATCATTACCAAACGCTGTTACCCACTAAAAGCCTTTTGGGAACAAAGGTTGTGTGTTGTTTCACGGTGCAAATTGTGAAAAGCCTGAGCACTTTACCTGTTCTGTAAACTGTGTTACAGGGCAGCAAATGAACTGAGCTATTTCAGCAGAAGGTGAAAGTCAAAAAAGCAATGTGAGCACAAGAAAGTAAGCAGGACCAACACCAGCAACAGAATAGATGAGAGTTTGAACACATCTTATGCAATGATACACAGGATCTAAGCTGATATCTGCATTAGAGAATAAATTAAAACACTTTTTTGAGGTGTGACCCACAAAGCTGTACATATTTAATGTGCACAACTTGAGTTTGAGAAACTGTCACCACCATTAAGGCCATAAATGCATCCATCACATCCTAAAGTTTCATCAGAATACTTCTCTGGCAAACTTCTCACCATTTTGCAGGGTTGCTTTTAATTCAAAGTCTTTTTAAGTCAAATATACTTGATATGTACAGTATATATGTGTATATACATGTATATATCATAAATATATGTAGGGAAATTCTTAGGGCGGGTCATCCAATTATCAAACTGCTTACCTATTTATTTTTTGTTTAATCTCAGCCATCAGATTTGAGGAAATCATAAATACTGTATAACTTTTAAAAATCTCTCCCATGCTCCAATACACTACATTCACCTGACTTTAACCATATTTCTGTCTTATGTCTCTACCATTTCAAAGTCCTGTACCTGGAGCATGCTATTTGTACTCCCTATTGAAATGTGCTTTCCTTGGATTCATTTCTGGGTTACACCATTTCCATCATTTTCCTACCATTGCTCTCTGCTGTAACAAAACATCTGACATCCGCTGGATCAAAGCCAGAGTCTTCTCTCTTGTGTTCTTTTAGACTTTCTTCACCACCTTGTTAGACCCTTGACTATAATATTTTTCTTACTCTTCAGACTGCATCCACTCCCTGGATGTCCTACATTCTTAGTATTTACCAGGGCGTATTAGGGCTTTTAAGAAAAGGCCTTTTGCCTACTCTTGTTTTTCTATTTTCTGCTTCTTCTCAAAAACCATAATTGGCTGGGCTGGGGATTTAGCTCAGTGGTTTCGCCACCTGCTATGGAAGCACAAGGACCTGAGTTCGATCCCTGGTACCAAAAAAAAAAAAAAAACCATAATTGGCTGAACCCAATTTTTTATTATTTTGCTCATTAAATATTTTTTGTGTTACTACCTATACATAGGTGACCTACACCATCTTTGACTCACTATCCAGTTCAGTGATTTTTCATAAAATGTACCCCAGAGTTTTGTGTCCTATTCTTTTCTCCCCCCAAAAGAATCATTTCTTGAACAAGTTACTGTAAAAGGGACTGACCTAAGATAGTTTCAGCTAGACACAAAGAAAATAGCACATACACCTAGTTAAGAGCTATTTCAAGCTTGCAGTTAGTTAATCTTAGAAATGTAAGAGCAAACACGGGAACAAGGATAAAAGTTAGTATAAGAATGGGCAAACAAGGACCCTTCTTCCCAGGAAGAAACTTCTTAGGCACAAGATGTTAAGTTAGTTGACAGCTCCACTGGACCTCTGGGCTGGACTTGGAAGAACTTAGAAATGCAGAGTAATTGGTTTCCTTTAAACACAGTTTCCTTTAATCTTGGCCAGCTGAGTAACTGATTTTCTTTACAGCCTACATTACAAAGCCTAAACTCCAGGTGGTTATCCTAAACTCACAGAGCCACTTGTTTAAAAGAAGTTCCCGAGCTCTGCTTATCTATATAAGACCAAAACAAAGAAAACACCTCAAAAAACTCCCTTCCTCAGAACCAGGAGCTATTTTTCTTCTTATTATTTCCAATAGACATTCTCCAAACTTCCTCCTATTGTTCACAATTTCATTCTTCAATTTCATGAGACATGAGCTCAGGTTTATGCAGTTTGTACAGAGTTAATTATTTCACTATTATGCTTTCAAATCCTCTGTACATGGATAATTTCAAGGCCAATTTCAGTATTTAATGCTCCAAATTTAACATTTATATTACAGAGTCTGAGCACTTCCTCAGTTCCCCGACGTATCTTGCAAAAAATTACAGAAATGGAGTTATTTCAGCAGACCCTGGTTGTATAGCCACAGAAAGGTAATCAGAACTAACAGGGACAAAATAGAAGAGCTCCAAGTTGATCCACAATGCATAAAAAATGTATAAATGTATTAGAACATTATTTGAGAGAGAACTTTCTAGAAAGAATGGGAGGTAAATTATAAAAGCCCTTTTGGAGCAAAGTGTTTGAAGGAAATAATTGCAAGCTCTTTTTCAGTCAGTACACAACAGATATTCCTTAACTGACCATTCCATGCAAGATAATACACAGGCAGTTCAGGGATTAAAAACAAGGACAAGTTTAAAGTCCAGACCTCTAACTTCAGAATGAGCCATAATATAAGATAAAATGTACAAAGTTCTACAAGTTCTCATCTGAGGAGGAAGAAGCATCATCAGATTGGTCTGAGGTGGGTTTTCAGAAAGAATCTCACAAAGGAAAATGACCAGCTATATTTTCTTTATCTTTGACAGTACCTTGGACTCAAAAATAAGGTAAAATACTGGATGCATGGGTGGGTGGATGGGTATGAAATTTGAGTCACAATGTAATAAAAGGGAATAAATTCACAAGGCAAATGCTATGGGAGAAAGACATTTTATATGAGGAGAAATCCTGGAGTAGAGCAGCCTGTAAGGTGGGAAATCAAGTGAAGTGTTTAGGGCAGAATAAAATGTTCAAGTTGAAGTATGTGAGAAGATACAGTCAGCAAAGCCAATCTAACAAGATAATTTAGGGCCTTAAGAGCTGCAGTCCCAGGCCTGTGTCACCCGCTGCAAATGCATTCAGTAGTAGCAGCTATTGAAATAACCAAATCTTCAGCATCAGCTGGTAGCTAATATCATAGTAAGTACTACAGGCAATACCATTTGGTAATAGAAATTCCAATATGAATGCATTAGTTTTCACTAATATTTTAAGGTTTTTGCACCAACCATTTGTAAATGAACCTCTTGACACACATTTCAACATCTGAAAAACATCGCCCACATGTCTGTGGGTCCAGCCAACATCACCATGCAGGATTCCTTTATGTTCCTTTGAAGCCACTCTGTGCTCCAGGGACATTGCCACCCTTGCTACTGCTTCCAAGTGGTTTACTTTTCCTTGGATTATTATCAATGCTTTGTAATTCTCATGTGTGTCATAAGAGTACAGTGTTTTAAGAGTTATACATTTGTGTAAATATATCTTTAAAAGAAACTCTTAGACTGAAGAGCCACAAAGTATCTGCTCATAACATTTCTTATAAATATTATAAACATGCTTTTCTGAATGTGCAGCAGAACAAAGAAATGATGAGATTTATAATAAATCTCAGGCTATGTTATGCTATGGACTTGGTGGAAAAATTAGGACAGCCCAAAATGTCCTCTAGTGTAAGAGTCAGTATACAATGCAAAAGGCCATTTGTGTTTTTGGATTGAAAAAGTATTAACCATTCCAACAGAAATGTAAGTGGATTATTGTTAATATGGGCAATATTAGACAGAAACAATGTTCCGAGTGTTCTCTGTATTCCTGCTATGAAACACTGAATCTCTTTCACCTTCTTCCTTTACTCTGGGAAAAGGGACAGAGGCACTTTCACATGTTTCTAAATATCATCCTATCAACAGTGATGAAAATGATGGGGTCAGCATTTATACCAAAGAACTTGAGGACAAGTGTGCTCCGTAACCAGAGAGAAAAAGAGCTCTCCCCTGTTCCCCAGGCTTGGCGTGGGTGTGGGCGTGGAGAACACCAGTAGGCCAGAGCATATTCAGGAATCATCTGAGAAGCCTTTTAAAACTGTACAAACCACCCCAGAGCTGAAATATTTGGCAAGCAGAGGAGGAGAGAGAACAAACTAAAATGATCTGGCACCCATCCCTCCTCTACCACCTCCACCATCATTTGAGAGCAAGACAGTTTCTAGCTTTTATTTGGATTCACTGGACTAGCACGTCTACTGAGAAAAGTCCACTTCCATGGTAAGTTAATGACTAAAAATCAGTTTTGTTTTCCTCTCATGTGCAAACCATTTTACTCCCAAGACTTAATCATCTCTGCAGAGCTAAGAAGCCATATCCCAAAGTTCATGGAGACAGAAGAAGATTTTTTTCAGGCCTCTATGAGACCAAATACACAAATCGGCAGTGGCCAGGACATAGGTAAAAGTAAACCAGCCTCTTGTCGGCACTGAGAGCTCAGGGAGCCAGCCTGCTGTGGGTCAGACTTGCAGGAGCCCCTAACCAAGGTTCAGGTGCTGGAAGTGTGGGCCTGGTAGAACATCTAAGAGGTCTCCGAGTAAAAGATAAAAAGGGGCCAGGGATGTAGCTCTGTGCGAAGACCCTGGTTCAGTCCCTTACACTGGAAAAAAAAAAAAGGTGGAGCCTAGAGGATGGAGATTAGGTTGTGGAGGGCATGGCCCTCGGAACAGCCTGACACTGGTCTTGTGAAGTGCGTTAGTTGTTCTCATGAGTGAGAGTTGTTACGAAAGAGGAGCCTACTCCTGAATTTCGCTCTAGCTTCCCACCTCCAAGTGCTCTCACCATTGTCCTGTCATCCATGATGTGCTGCCACCAAGGCCACGGATGTGCTGGCCAGAGTCAATAGGGCAGTTGGTCTTGGACTGTAAGCCTCCTAAACCATGAGCTACTAAACCTCTTCTCCTTACAAAGGGCCCAGCCTTGAGTGTTTGAATATAATAATGGAAAACAGACCAATACAGCCAGATTGCTAACTCTTATAACAATCCAGAGAAACTTTCACAACTATTATCCCAGCATGGCCAGGATTTTACTCATAATTGACAGGAGTCCTCATTTGGGGCCCAATTTCTAGGTTAAAGCCAACCAGACAAAGCCAAATAGTGCTCCCCAGCCAATCACATGGAATGCCCTACTTCTCATTAGTCTACTGTCAGCCTCCCCAGACCAACAGCCTTCAACTAGAGCATACCTGAACCCTTCCTCTTTCCCACTAGAAAGCTTCCCAATCCTCTCCCTGCCTTCAGATCTCTGCTAAAATGCACAAGACAGGCCCAGGTCCCTTGTTACAGCAATCTCTGAATGAAAAGATTTTGCTTTTCTCATTTGGTTGATCTTTATTTATTTCCGTTTTACAATCTATGGTCCTCTTGGTTATTTTTTATGTTACATCATTAACAACTTTCACTCCTGTCTTGTGTTCTTTGTTTTCCAAGGGATATTGGGGGTTTTTTTTATTAATTTTGCCCTAGCTCATTAAGCAAGTGAGAGTAGGTCTTCAATGAAGAAGCACTGGTCTATGCCTTGGGAAGCCCCGTGGTTGGAATGCTGAGGCTGTCTAGCAGAGAAGTGTTCCCCCTTAGCTTCACTTTCATAAGCAGCAGCTCTGCTGTGTATCACTTGCAGTTGCCTTATAATCAGCTCACCCTTCAGCCCTTTGTACAGCAGGTATTGTAGCTTAGAATTTCTACCCAGTGAAACCTTACAGCAGAGCTGCCTATTGTTTTATTTTGCCATTATGAATTGCTTGTCTAAAATACTCCATTTGGCTCTCTTGTGAATAGTCCCTCGTAGAGTTTAATGTGGAATTGGTACATTTAGGTATAAGAACTATTTAGATTAGTCTCTAATACTTATTTTTAAAAGCATAATAGATTTTTTAAAATAATAAATTTGTACAGGTAAAATGAAATAACAGTATGAATCTAATATTGTCTGTTCATGTTGCAGAATTAAATTTAATACTAAAATTATAGGTCCTTTTATCTTATACTTAAAGCCTTTTCAATTTACACTTTGATAAATATGTCAAATTTGAAAATGACCAAGATGATTATTATTTTTTTTCCTCCACAAATCTGGAATGTTTTCTATCTTTATTTTTAGACACAATTTAAATGGTGTTGAACATGGAAGATATGAAAATAAAAGTTATAAAGGCTTCTAATCAAAGAATGAATGTACTAGGCAATGTTCCCAAAGGCAATAAGACCAGGAAAGCTTAAAGGAATTAGAAATTACTTTATAAAAGGAGGGAAAGGAAACAACTAAAAGCCAGATCGTATCACCCCAAAGCAGTCAGTACCTGTCCCAGCTGGACGCCCACAGCTTCAGCCTCAGAACAATAAGCCATGGTGGGCTCTTGCTGCCATTCCAAGGATCTCGTTATCTCATGGAGAAAATAGGGTAAATAATTATAAATTAACTGACATGTAAGTTGGTGAGATTCTTATGAACATTAAAGGGCCAAATTAAAAAATTATAAAACCAACTACCACCTAGATAAATGGACAATTAAACATATGCTGTGTGATATTACTACAAGAATTTTATCCAGAAAAAAAACTTTATAATATGTGTAATTCCATCCCTATCATGGCTCAAAAAAGAAAAGAAACAGTAAAAGGGCTGACAGAATGTTTAACCTTGAGTAATGCAGAAATACTTTTACTCATTGGTACCATGGAAATATGCCATCAGCCTACACTGAAAGCATTATAAGGAATTACTTTATGGCCCTCAGTCCCAAATTGCTATAAAGATGCTGCCTAGGACATCACTGCAGACCCCGGAGAGAAATTCCTCTTTGTTCTCAACACCAGGAATAGCCAAGCTGTCCCTGAACAACTGGCTCATTTGATCTTGTGAACACCAGGTGTCAGAACTGATTGCATCTCTCTCTCTCTCTCTCTCTCTCTCTCTCTCTCTCTCTCTCTCTCTCTCTCTCGGCACCAAAAGGCTTTGATCCAAATTTATGGCCTTGCTTTGGCAAGGAAAGAATTGTACATATGATTTGTATGCTAAATCTAGTACTGCCTTCATATTTTTTGTACCCCCATTTTTTTTCTGTACTGACTTTCTCAGCCACTTATTTTATTTTTCAATTTGGTTTCTCTTATTGTAGTTGTGTGTATGTATAAATGTCCTTAAATCTTTTCCAGAATCTAGTGGCATTAAAATGACTATCTAGGTAGCTGGATACAACCAATTTAAATCCATAATTAGCTGTCACTCCCTCAAAATTTCATGCACAGTGTATAATTTCATGCCCCCTTTCTGGGAAACCTTGCACTAATCCTCCTGGAAAAGATTCAACCTTTCAGCCCAACTGCAATGCTGAATGCTCCGGAGAGACAGCTGCCCACACACAAGGCCTTTCAGGGAGAAGTGCCCACTCGCTTATTTATGTTACACTGAATTGTGAGTTTTCAAGTTTTCTCTCCTGAAAATGATCCTTCTTGCAGGACAGATTCTCTTCTCTTCATCTCTGTAGCTCCAGTGCCAATCACCATTAGGGCGTGATGAGGAAAGAAAGGAGGAGGAGGAGGGAGGCAGGAGGGAGAGGGAGAGGGCGAGGGCGGGAGGGAGGAAGAGGGTTAGGGCGGGAGGGAGGGAGAGGAAGGATGGAAGGAGGGAGGGAGACGTGAAGGAGCTGAAGAGAAAATAACTCGAAAACTCGAAAGGGAAGAGTACCTGGAAGTATCTCCACTTTTGTTTATGATCAAAGTTAAAGGACATCCTCACAAAGAAGAGCTCTGTATTGGCCTTCACTGTTCTTAATTAGGTTTCTCGCTTGCTCCCTGCATTCCTTCCTCCTGCTTATTGATCACGCGTGCTGAACTGAGCCATTCCAGCAAAGCCATCTAAATATGACCCGGATGTGATCAGAAGGGCCGGGGACTCTGACTTCACAGATTAGAAGAGAAAAATCTTTTAAAATTTTTTTCACCAACCTCCCACCTGGTGCTTTGTGATCAACAAAACTGGGCCAAAAAATGAGGAAGGGGGATGGGCTGGGAATAACAGGCTTCACTGATCAGAGGCCTGCGAGCCCTTGATCAGAAATTCTAGCTTCTCCTGAGAGACTTCGGGGGCCTCCCAGTCTCGGAGAAGACAGCGACTCAATTAAAAGCGCAGCCTCGATGAGGACGGGAAGATCGAGCGGAGCGGGAGGGTGGCAGTGGGCGGCTGGGTAATCACGCAGCGCAGAGAGGCAGAGCCGGCGCGGTCAGGTCCGAAAAACCCTTCCACAGACTCACGCTGTCGCCGGGTGATGATGCCTGAGGTCGCGAAGACCTTTCTCTTTTCCAAATGAGGTAATCAGTGACAGCTCAGACCTCCGTTGGGAGCAGTTCCAGAAAGCTCTCTGCGAAATTTGGAAGATAGCGCACTCTCCTTCAGCGCCCTCCTTATGAAGCCACAAGGCCCCAGGATGGGAAGTTGGGGGCTTGGAGGGGGGCTGTCTGGTGTCACAGCCAGCAGGACAACTTTAAAGTGGGTAACTCCCCTTCTGATCCATCCCCTCCCCTACTCCACCCTTCATTCATAGTAAAAATACAGTGGGCCCTTGACTTATGAACTCAATTCATTCACAAGGGCTGATCGTAACTCAAGTAGGTCAGTTGAAGGCTCAGGCTCCTCTACACAGCCTTCAAAGTCTCTCTGATATACAGGCATATCTCAGTGTCCTTAGAGAGACACTGGCTCAGGACTTCTCAGTTAACCCCACACAGGAAAGGATGTTGTCATGTTCCTTCCAGAATCTTTAATGTTTAAATCTGTATCTGAGACCATCTGGAAGCATAAGCGACTGGCATTCGGGTCATAACTCAAGACTTTGTAAGTTAAAACTAAAATTCCAGTCATAATCTAAGTTGTTCTTATGTCAGGCCAGTCATAACTCAAGGGTCTACTGCCTGCACTTAATAGGGCTTTGATGTCCCCTAATTTTAAATCTATGAACTGTCCTCATGTGCTCTAGTGGTGGACAGGATTTTGAGGGGCTAATGCAAGACTCAGCTCCTGGATAATGCTGTCCGCATTACATCCTGTATAATGCTGTCCACTGCCCTGTAAATGTGCTGAAGATTAGGTTTTGTGGCATGAAACAAGTGTAGATCCCAAATACGTTGACTCTGGCATAAGGAGATGAACGCTGAAAAACTACTGCACCCTTACTGAAAGAGTAGATCAGAACACAAAGAATTCAGCTGCTGGTTTTAAAGGAACAAACCACCATGCTTTGGAGACAGCCAGAAACAGGAAATCACAGGCAGCCCCTAGCAGCTGAGAACGAGCTCTGGTTGACAACTAGCAAGAAAAGAGACCTAATTTCCTGGAGCAGCCACATGAGCCTGGAAGAGAGTCAGCCAAGAACACAGCTCCTGAGACCCAATGGGAAGGATGTAGGCAGGCTATGCAGGGCTCCTGACAGGCCTGACCATGAGGCCAACAAACAGGCGCCACTTTGCAGCACACTGTGTGATAGATAACTCATTGTATACTGATGTAAAGCAGAACACTTTCTCCACACCTTCCTCTATCTTCTTTCACTGAACAACCTCTGCGATCGACTGCTGGGAACTCATCAACCAGGAACCAGTGTCTCAGCTCTCTCGTCCTCTCCCTCTTTTCTGTCCCCAACCAGGTAGGCTGAGTCTCCCCATTCTTCTCCTCCACTAGTGGTCCTTAAAGTCACCAAGTCATTTTATGGTGTCCACAGTGACAAAACTATTTTCATACTAATACTAACACATTAGTTGCCATTTTCACTGTGTTGGCATTTGCTATAATGATCTAAAGCAACCAGGTACAACTGCTTGTGTCCAGCATGAAGCGAGGCAGTGTTACTGAAGTGTGCAGCATCGCTGTGGCCTTCACCATTACACACTCACAGTGAAAAAGAGTGACGTTTTGAATCCTCGCCTTCTAGTATACATCTTTTAATTTCTGCAAGACTAAATGGGATAGGACATAAAGCATATTAACATTTGAGAGTTGCCTTGAAGATTTCCACTTATCTGAGTTTTGAGCAGAACAAGCTGTTTTTTCAGGGAACATCACTTTTGTTTGAAAGAATAAATGACAGGCATATTATACTTATGCAGACCAGCGTAATTGGCAGCTGTTTTCTCAAATGAGCAAAGTAAGCCTGTTACTTCAAGGAAAACAATCGGTGACATTTATTGTCAGTGATAAAACTTGGGCCTCTGAGGGAAAAAATAGGATTTTAATAAACATTTAATAAATTAGTTTCCTAGTCCCTAAAGACATTTCTAACTGGTGATTAGCTCAGTGATGATATGAATGAATGTGTTTTTAATATTGCATAATGAAGTTGGTCAATATTTGAAAATTTCTGCATAACTCAATAAAAAAGTATTTTCCAAAAGACCAGTGCACTGTGTCACAAAAATGATTCATAAGAAAAAGACCAACTCAACATCCAAACGAGAGTTTAGTGCTGCACACTACAAAAGTTCAATGATACAGTTTCAGATTATATATCACAACTAATCTTTAAGAAACTACTACTTATCTAAATCCCATAGCAGAAATATAAAAAGATGTTTAATATCACTAATTATCAAAGAAATGCAAATCAAAATGACAATGAGGCATCAACTCATGCCTATTAGGCTGGTCCGTAACATAAAGTCAGAAGGTCAGTTCTGTCAAGGATTTGGAGCACAGGGAGGATGTAAATTAGTACAACAATTATGGAAAACAGAATAGTGGCTCCTCAAAAAATTAAAATTAGGAGGCCAGAGAAGGTGAGCCAGTCCCAGCACCCGGAAGGAGGCTCCCCTGCTGCCATTCCATGCTCCTGGGGCAGAGAAGGTGAGTTGTGCAGGTGCCAGAAGCATGCCCCACCCCGTGGAAATAAGAAGAC
>NW_004624753.1:4873678-4894570 GCF_000247695.1 Heterocephalus glaber
AAAAATGTATAATTGATATTGTGTAATACAAAGTAAAGGTCTAAAGGAGCAGGGGAAGTGGGAGGGGTAGGGGAAAGGAAAAAGGGAAAAGAAAAAATAGGAGAAAAGGAAAAAAATGGAAACAAAATCTTTTCAAATAGGGAAGGGTGGAGGGGGTGAATGGAGGGCAGAGAAAGGGGAAAAAAAAATAAGAACCAAGATATTCATGTAATGATACAAGATCCCAATGATGAATGTAACTGTATTTTATATCTAAAATATACCAATAAACTTAATGGGGAAAAAAATTAAAACTAGGGCTACCATAGTATCCAGCAGTCACACTTCTGAGTATGAGATTCAAGGAAATTACATCACTGCGTAAAAGAGATACCTGCATCTTCATGTCAACTGCAGCATTATTTACAATAATCATGATATGGAACCCACCTGCCTATTGACAGGTGAATGGATGAAGAAAACCTGGCTTACATATACCATGGAATCTGATTCCACCTTCAACACAAAAGCAAATCTTGCCATTTGTGACAGTGCGGATGAGAGTGGAGGACAGGAAAATAATCTGGACACAAAAAGACAAATACCGCACCATCTCATGTAGATGCAGAATCTGAAAAACGAAACTGTTAGAAAAGAGAAGCTGAGCAGAGGGGAAATGAACAAATGCTGGTCAAAGGACACAAAGTTTCAGGGGCCTTGGGGGGGTCGTTTTTTTTAATTTTTATTTTATTAGTACATGCTTGCAGTGCTTGATGATTACGGCCTTCATGGCAAGTTGGCACGTGTACCTAACACACTCAGTTCTCTATCCCTCCCTTCCTCCCTGCCCTTATCTCTTGGTTTCCTTCCCATTTGCAAAAAGACTTCTCTGTTGCTTATTATCTCTTTTATTTCGCTCTTTATTCACACTTTGAGTTTCTCCTATAAGAGACACCATGTTGATATTTAAGCTTGTGTATCTGATTTATTTCACTTAACATTAATGCTTCAAGATGCGATGTTTCAGTTATACAAACAATTCCTAGAGACATCGTGTACAACATAGTTAATAATAATGTATTGAAATTTGCTTAGTGAATAGGTCTGAAGTGTGTTCACCAACCACAAAAAAGTAGTTTAAAAATTTACTACTTGTTGAATTTCAATGTGTTATCAAAGAATATATAGAATTATGAAAATTCTACTAAAATATCCTTGTTTTGCCAGGTGTGGTGGCACATGCCTGTAATTCCAGCAGCTGAGAGGCTGAGGCAGGAAGATCACCATGAATTCCAGGCCAGCCTGGGCTGTGTAGTGAGTTCAAGGCCAGCCTGAACTGCATAGGGAGTCCCTGTCTCAGGAAAAAAAAAAGAACAAAATGCCCTTGCTTTTCCCAGTCACCTATCTACATGAAGCCAGAATTTCTTCATCTACTTCAAACAAACAAACAAAAAATCCCAAAGGACAAAAAGCCTTGCATACTAGTGCATGCCTATAATCCTAGCACTTAGGAAGCTGAAGCAAGAGAATCACTTCGAGTTCCAGGAGAGCCTGCGCTATATAGCGGGTTCAAGGTCAGCCTGAACCATAAAGCGAGACTGTCTCAAAAAAAAAAGAGAGAAAATAAAAACAAACAAGAACAAAAAACTTTATTGGACTGCATTAAAATGCAGGCACAGATACAGAAATATAATTATTTTCAAAAATGCAAAACAATGCCATTTTTACTATTTTTGAAAATGCAGTTATTGCTCATAAATTAATTTTATATTAACATCATATTATAATCATTTTCAATTAATTACTATTTTGCAGTGTCTCCATTTTAAAATCTAATTGATAGGTTGGTAGCTATAACTCATGCAGACAAAACTTCCGTGGGATCCTCAATTATTTTCACAAGTACAAAGGAGCCCTGACTGCCCAAAGCCTGAGAACGACTATGTGCGTGGCCATCTTGGCATCTGTGTTATATTCAAATCACTTTTCTGTGTGCTTCTCTCTCCACTTGGGCTGAAAATGGTGATGGGGACCACAGTTGGTGTGCCATTGTACCCCAAGTACCAAGCACACAACTTAGTACACAGGAGATGCACAAGGAACGTTTGTTATTAAGTTTCAAGCTCAATGTGGTACAACCCTGTCCCTCAAAAAGCCAACAATATCACTGGAGAGCTGGGAAATTTATCCCAAAATAGGAAAATTGTGTATTCTGATTTCTTCTTAAGGTGTCAAATGAGTTATAAAAACAGAAGTAAGAGCATTTAGAAATGTGTGAGCATAAAACACATTTACATTTACTAATCTTGGTAAAATAAACTTATTTGCAAATTCTAGGTCATAAAAATTTTTTTAAAATATTTACAACAAAATTCCAAGTCATTAGAATTAGTTTTTCATTTCTTTTTGTCCTTTCATTATACGTAATTTTCCATTGCTAGGAATGGAGCTCTACCCCTCCCTTGAAAAGCACATTGGAACACTAGAAATTCCCAAGTATGACCAAAGTAAAGATACATTCCTGCTGTGAATTAGTCTATTAATATAATATCATAATGAAAGTTATCTTGAATACTGAGCCTGAAATGTAAATGGCAGAGTGTCACTAGGAAATTAGTGAAAACAGTCTCTGTTTTATAGTCTGAGGTATTTTAGCCCTTCCTCTGTTTTCTTTAATTCTGAATTGCTTTGCAAGACATTACTCGTGAGTGTAATGTGCACCTGCACCGTAGAATCTTTTGAGAGGAGTGAGTTTTGCTAAAAGACGCCAGCTAAAGGCGTCTTCCATTGGCCCACTTAAGTTATTTTTGTGGACGATAACTATGGAGTCCCTAAGTTTACAGTGGCTGAACAAAGCCATGGGCCCAATAAACTGCAACAGGTGTTTCCCAGGTTACCAGCCAAGTACCACAACAGGGTTACACTAAGAAATGGGAGAACGGCAGTTTGTGACTTGGCTCCACCAGCTGGCTCCCTGGAATGCTGCACCTCAAGCCCCTGGCTCTACTCAGGGAAAATATCTGGGTTGTGCTGCACCTGCTGCTCATCCCTGCTGTCGACTCCTGGTTCCCACTTCTTTGACCTACACTCAGAGAACCCTTGAGCCCTCATGCCCAGCATTCCCAGGAAGACACATGCTTCCACTCCAAATGCCTCTCTCTTTCACTCTCTCTGATGTGGTCTTTCTTCAGTTTAGTGTCCCAAGTTATTGCTGTTCTACTCTTTTTCATACCCTTTCTGTCTTAAGGATCCCAGCACTTGTCCAAAGAGTACCTAGCCCCAAAATTATCCAGCATCACAGCCCAGTGTTCTTACACAAAGGGCCAATTCAGTTTCAGTTCATGAGCTGCTGAGATCTCCATTACTATGACCTTCGCTGTACTTCTCCAAAATGTATACACTGAAGCTACCAAGATGGCCGTGTTTGGCCATAGGGCCTTTAAGGAAGTTGTTAAGGCTCACAAGGGTAGGACTCTAATCCAAGAGGCCTAACAAAGAAGAGACACTAGAAGTGTGTGCACAAAGGAATGCCTGTGTGAGGACACAGTGAGAAGGTAGTCTGCAAGCCCAGGAGGGAGACCTCACTGGAAGCCAACCCTGCTGGCACCTTCACCTTGGACTTTCACCTACCCAAACTGTGAGAAAATAAATGTCTACTATCTAAGCCACCTAATCTGTGGTTTTGCTATGGCAGCCCTGGCCAAGCAATATATATACCCACAGAAATAAATGTACACAGAGGAGAGCCAAGAGAGCAGATGGGTCATTATGAAGGACTGAGCAACATGAATGGAATGCCAAAGATGGTGGAGCGGTTACTGACAGATGAAATAGCCAGATAAGGTCACAGCCCAAACACAATTATGAGAAGGCAGCAGTGGAGGTGAAGAGGAATCTGAAGGGCTGACTTTGGGAGGAAGAAGTAAGAAAGACCCTTTCATTCACTTTGCCAACCTCTTCACCTGAAGCAGACTCTGTCAAAATTTATCCCCAAAGACTAAATACAACATTCAAGGAGAACTACGTCTTTTAACTCAGGTGATGCTTATGACCAAAAAGGTAACCTTGGGCCTCTATAGTTCCTCAACTGGCTTCTTACATATTTACCCAAACATAAAAGCTGTCAGTCAATACTGCAGAGTTTCTAGGTATAATATATACTCATAAGAGAAACTTAGAGGTAGGAAAATTTAAACAAGAGAATAGAAGACTCAAATATATGCAGTCCTTCTGACTGAAAAGGAGTGGATAACTACTCATCAGGCATTAGACCAGTAGCATGAAAGAGAGTGAATGAAATATATAAAAAACTGACACTCAATGGAACAGATAATTGGAAAAAAGAAGAAAAATTTTAAATACTTAAATGTATATATTTAAGGAAATATGAGCCATAAAACAAGAACAGAATGCTATGAAAAAAGACAAAGCCCTATTGTATTAGTTTTCTACCAATGCATAGCATATTACCACAAACTTAGCTTAAAATAATACCCATCTACTATCTAATAAATAGGTTCTCTGGGTCAGGAGTGTGGCCACAGCTCAACTGAGCCCTCAGTTTAGGATCTCACTTCCAAGCTCACTTAGAGTGTTGGTAGAATTCATTTCCTTTTGTTTGTAGGGCTGAGGGATATGACATTTTTTATGACTATTGATTAGTACCTTGTTCATTAGAGAAAGCCTGTCCTCTGATGCTAGAGGCTACTGTGGCTCCATGCAAATTGGGCTTCCCCAACATGACCACTTTATCAAGCTCATAAGGAAAATCTACAGAACAACTTAGCAGCATGATAGAATGCTATTTAACATAATATAATCAAAGAAGTGGCTTCACATCTATTGTTTAAAAGCAAATCACAGGTTCTGCCTATCCTCACAGGGGAACATTACATAAGGATGTGAACCCCAGGGCTTAGGATCACAGAGGACCACTCCAGGGTATCTTTCATACTTCTAAATGATGCAAATTTTGGCCAGTCACATTTTAATAATTCAGTAGAAATGTCATCCAGTTTTGTTAGTCAGGGTTCCTTCACTATAACAAGTACCAAAGATAAATCAACTTAAAAACAGTTAATTTGGGCTCATAGCTTTGGAGGTTTCAGTCCATAAATGGTTGGTCTCATTGCTTTTGGATCTGTGGTGAGGTAGCACATTGTAATGGGGAACATGTGGCAGACCCAAGTCACTCAACTCATAGATGAGATGAAAAAAGAATAAGGAGGAGAAAGAGAGGGGAAAAGGACAAGAAAGAGGTGGAGGGAAAAGAAAAGACAAAAAAGGAAGGAGAAAGGGGCTGTGCTCTCTATCCCTATCAAGGGTACACCCCTAGTGATTAGAAGACCTCCCACTAGGCCCCATCTCTTAGAGTTTCCACTGTTTCCCAGCAGCAACAAGATGGGAATTAATACATAGGCCCTTGGGAAACACTTAAGATCTAAACTATAGCAATCTATCCCTGGTCCCCAAAAGATCATGTCTATTTCACAATGAAAAATGTACCCAGTCCATTCCCAAGGAGTCTCCAAAGTTTTAATCATTCCAGCATTGCTCAAGAACCCAAGTCCAAAGTCTCCTCTGAGACTCAAGGCAAACTCAACCATAAGACCCTGTAAAAATAAAAAGAACAAGTTGCATATTTTCAAGATATAATGCTACAGGACAAACATTCCTATTCCAAAAGGAAGGAATAGAGACACTTTACCAAGGCAAGATTGAAACCCAATAGGAAAACATTAAATCATACCATTCCTGTCTGGCATTTAGGGTACACTGGGGCTGGGGAATTTGAGCTCCCAAGGAATTGGGCAGCCCTGCCCCTATGATCTTGCTGGTTGCTGACAGAGCTACTCTCTTGGGCCAGCTCTACTCACTGCCTGCAGCTTCCCTCAGCAGGCATTCCATGTTCCTGCCATCTCTAGCTTCCCAGTTCTCTTTTGCAACTTTGAGTTCACTCTCCAAGCTCCATGCATCATCCTGTCAGGAGCTGCTTGCATAGAGGCAGGATCATGGGCTGGCCACTCTAGAGTCATCTGCCATATGTCTGATTAAAAAGTTTGCCAGTTACATTTTAATAAGTCCATAGAAATGTTATCAAGGGAGGCAGCTTACTTAATGATTATGTAAAGGGCACATGTGTACATGTATGTAGGTACAGTATGCAATGCTATCCTGATGTTAATGTGAGATCTGGCATACATGTGTGTATGTGTAGATGTGTGTATGCATGTCTTACATATTAAATAAGATGCCTTAAAGGGCTGTGTCTTATCTCCCTTGCATTGTCAAGTGAGTGAGGGGAACCAGCACTCCAGGTCCCTCCAGTCCCTGGCTTCCCCAGTGTCTAACTGCTAAATTCTTTCGGTAATTGTGCTCCCTGGCACCCTTCTCAAGTCTAGTTTCTCCCTCCTTTCTTTGTCTTTTTAACTGCCTTAACTGCAGAGTCTCCCTGTGAAGGCAGAAACTGCTTTTGATAAGTTTCCCTATTGATCTTAAAGCTCAATGAGGCCTTTATCCTGTCTTTACCCTACCCACAGGGCCCTTGTTCCTACAGAAAGAACAAACAGGGGTCCAAATATGAGTCGGTCCATACCACATGTACCATCTTGTGCCCCTTGTCTCCTCCTTCCACCCTGGAAGCAGAACATCATTGAAGGTGCAGTTTCCCACTGGCTGCCCATAACAGGCTGTACTAGCCATCCACATCACAGGCCTGGGAAGGACAGGACTATATCCTGGGGAGGGGTGAATAGAACTGGGAGAGGGAGGTGGGAGACATCCCATGATACTGGCACAGAGCTCCCAAAGCATCAAACAAGCAGGGACTTCAAGCCTTTCCTGACACATCCTGAGACATGATGAAATTATCCAAGGCAGAGTAAACAGAAGACTGTCTGACTTTTTTCTGGGTGTGGAGGAAATGACCCAACAACTGCTGAAGGAAGAAGGTCTAGGTTGCTGAGGCTGTGGAGATTCTTCACTTCCAGGTAGAGCTGCTCGCTTCCTGTTCTCTCCTTCTCCAGTAGCTGGTGAGAGAGGGTGGCATTATGGAGAGGGATTGTAGTGAGAGTCAGAAGTCAAATGCAGACCTGGCTCAGGGGAGGGAACCCTTAAGACCAGAGTATTATACATGGTGAAGGGCTGAAGTGAAGGAATATTGTAGATAGGTGAGTTAATTAGACATCTTGAAGACAGACAGGCTCACTCTCAAGGCTCCAGCCCTCCAGGAGCCAACACAGGGAGGAGCCAACATGGCAACAATTGAGGCACAATCACTGGTTAGCATTATAAAAAGAAAGGAGGCACTGCTTCCCCTAGAGATAGACAGCAGTGCTTGATATTTTAAATGGGAAATTCCTTGTATGTGACTTGTTTTCCCATTTGATCCCCGTTTGATCAATATTACTGGACGGTCATGGTTTTGCCCCACCTCATGCCCACCTTGTAATTTCCACTGGGTCTTGCTGTTTTGTCCCACCTTGAACCCACCTCACCTTGTGGCTTTGCTCCATAAAAACTCCCTGGGAAATAGGGTCCCAGGAAACCCACTTTCCAGTCCCCCTTCTGTCTCTCTTAGGCAGAAGCTTTCTTTCTCTCAATAAATTTTTCCTACTCTTGATGTCCGTTGTTCCCAGAATTCATTCTTCAATTTTTCAGAACACAAACTCATGTTTTAGATATCTAGCAGGTTTGGGAGGTATATCTATTCCCCCTATGTCAGGAAAATGGGACAAAATAGGACCACAACTAACCGGAGTGAGAGAAAGGAGCATATATCTCACATTTTCCCTTCTTTTTGTAACCTACCGTAAAATTGTAACCATTTCTGTAGGCTGAGAAACCCTGCATCCAGGCTGTGTGTGCACTTGTGTGCATGTGTGTTATGTATGCACTGCAGCAGCCAGAATCACAGAACACCTCGGGCCAAAGGAGAATGTTCCAGCCTGCTGAAATAAATGTTTTGGCCTCCACCAGTGACCAAATGAACAAGTGTATTCTGAAAAATATTATTAAAACTCATAGCCCCAAGACATGGCAGGTTTGTGTTGGTCAAAGTAATTACAGAACTAATTCCATTGTGTTGCTGAAAATGCCTTCAGCTTGATCTTGATATGGCAAGAACTGTTATCAATAAGAACAAAAGCAGCTTTCCTGATTTCTTTACTTCACTTTGGTCACAATTCTCCCTTCCTTTGTAAAGCCATGGGACTTGGGAATTTACCCAGGATGGTAACTATAATAAAGGAGATGGATAGCCTATGGTCACACATATCTTCAGGGTATGTGAGATAGACTCATGGGGATAAATGAGCACTTCTTATCAGGCAGAGAATAGCATAGATGGATAGATCCTAAGTTATCTGTGCATCAGAATCACTTAGGAAGCTTTTTTAAACTACAGGGGCCCGATCTCCCGCACAGATATCCCCGTTCAGTTCATTTGCCTATGATCAAGGTAGGTCTATTTATTCAGTTTAAATTTATCCATTCAACAGCCATTCAGTAGGTATTTATGAGTTAAGGTTCTCAGCATATACCAATAAATAAAACAATAACAATCTCAACCTTTATGGTGCCCACATCTAAGAGAGACACAAAAAATGAGATGAATAAGAACAGCATGTTAGGAAGCAATAAGAGTCAAAAGGGAGAGAAATAAGCAGGAAAGAAGAATAGAATGTTAAGCAGGGACAAAATTTTTAAAGGAATAGCTGGGAAAGTGACATTTTAGAAAAGAACTAAATGTATTAGAAACTAAGCCAAGCAGAAACCTGAGGGAAACACATTATAGGTAGCTGGAAAAAAATGTCTGCAAAGGTCCTGAGTAGGAATGTAGCCAGCCTGGGTTTGAGCAATAATTAGGAGGGCCATGTGGGCTGAAGTGAATGCAGGTGCAGAGCACAGGAGGAGAGGAACTCAGAGAAGGAACAGGGCTGTGTGGATCTAAGTAGACTCTAGCTCTTGCTTTTGGGAGATCTGAGCAGAATGATGATCCAGTTTGACTTTTACAGTATCCCTCTTCCCCTTTGATGAGAACAAACTGAAAGGGAGTTGACAGGGAAGCCAGGGGAGCTGTGGGTTCTGTTCTGGAATCCAGGCCAGGGTGGCAAGGACTGGGATGGTAGATGAAGATGGTAGAGCATGGATTCTGCGTCTATTTGTACAGACCAGCCAGCAGGGCTCGCTGATGGATTTATCAGGGGACAGGAGACAAAGGAAAGAGTCAATATTGTCTCCATCACTCTGAGCCATGTGCACAAACAAAATTACCTCTACAAGGATGGGGAAGACTAGGGAAGGGGGTTAGTGCAAGGAGAATTAGTAAGAGCCCAGTTTTAGTCAGGTCACTTTTGAGTTGCTTACTAAAATCTAAGTTGTCATGTTAAACCAGAATAGAGCTTGAGGACAAGACTGTATCAGAAATATAAATTTTGACTTCAGCAATATATAGTTAAAGTCCTGAGTCTCAATGGCATCTCCAGGGAACTGAATGAGGTAGAAAAGAAAGATTCATTGTCTGCTGAGGGCCCACTCTTGATTCGTGGATGGCACTGTCATTTGCTGTATCCTCACATAGCAGAAGGAGAGAGGAATTTTCTTTTTGAGAAAAGGTCTCACCAAATCACTAAATGGTCCACGCTGTGCTCAAACTTGAAATCAACCTGCCACAGCCTCCCAGGGTACTCAGATTGCAGATATACACCACCACACCCAGCTAGAAATTTTCTGTTGTAAATGTACAAATCCCATTCATTTACCCTCAGGACCAAACCACCTCCAAAGGCACCACCTCCTAATGCCATCACACCAGGGGTTAGGATTTCAACATAAGAATTTCAGGGAAACGTAAACAGTGGATCCACGGCACAGAGGCTCGGCATCCTGGGCAGGATAAGGTCAGGGTCCAGAGCCTGGACACCAGATTCCCAGGCTAGGAGCTCCTCCTCCACAACCGATGGCCTCTTCACTGTTTCTTTTTCTCGTTTACTTGGCACCTTTAGTTCAGGCCTGATGCTCTCCGGAGAAGCCCTAATTGGAGTTTCCACCATCTGCCATGAAACTCACCTCCAACAAACAGCCAGGATGCCTTCCTTGGAGATTGATTTTAACAGCAAAAGATCAAAGGTTCTGTGGATGCCATGGGAACCCAAGGGGCTCCTCTGTCTCATTAAGCACTGAAACTTGTCATGAATTCTCATGGAAACTGAGAACTGGACTCTTCCCTCAGTCTGTGCCCGTTGCTTCTGTTTACATCACCAGAAGCTGTTTATCCACACCGGTCAGGAGAGTCCCAGTCAACAAATGCCCAAGGGAAAAGAGCAGCACAGTCCGCGAAGTGGGGAAAAGTGGCAAAACACGGCCAGCCGTATTCAGATAGATGGGAAGGTTGGTTGCAGTTACCTGAGGGGTGGGAAAAGGCCTTGGCTAAGGAGGGGAAGCCGGAGCAAGGCTGGGAGCAGAAGGAGGCCCTATTTCCCAACAGTGAGCCAACTCTGGGGTGAGTGGGGAGACAACATGTAGATTACCATATCACCCTCCACAATAAAAATAATTATATATATGTGACTTGTTTTTTATGCCAGATACTAGACTTTATAATTAATTAATTAATACATGCAGGTTATCTATTTTATTAAGGCACATTTGATATAGTATAAATACATGTTAAATTCTATTGTTATTTCCATTTTTCAAAACAAGAAAGATTAAGTTAACTCACCCAAGATCGCACAGCTGTGGAGTTGCAGGGCTAGCTCTAAAGCTCATGGCCTTAATCCGTTCTGCTGTAAGTCTTTGATACTTCTCATCTTGGCACACAATAAAAACATTTCCTCAACCAGCCCTGACGCCCTATTGACCCTCACTGCTCCAGCTTCTCACGTCACACCTCACAGTGAACTTCTTTTCTTGCCTCTATTACAGAATATGCCTCTTCCTTTATGGTTTTAAAATTGACAGATAATTGTATAACTTACAGGGTACAACATGATGTTCTAAAATATGTACTCACTATGGAATGGCTAAACCAGGAAAATCACAAAAATACCTCCTCTTCTACTTATTGCTTTTGTGGTGAGAATATTTCAAATTTACTCTTGATAATTTGGAAGCAGACATTATTATTATTTATAGTCCACATGCTGTGCAAAGGTCTCAAAAATTTACCAATGCGCCTGAGACTCTACCTCTCAACCACTGTCTCCCCAACTTCTGATAACGTCTATTCCGTGCTTCTGTGAGTTTGACTTTTTCACATGACACATACAAGTAAGATCATGTGATACTTGTTGTTCTGGACCTGGGTCATTTCACTCATAACAATGCCCTCTGGGTTCACCCATCACTGTGGTTTGGATGGTGAATGTCCCCTAAAGGTTCCTGCACTAAAGGCTTGGCAGGTGAACTGTTGGCAATGGTAGAAGCTTTAGGAGGTAGGTTCTACCGGGAAATCCTTAAGTCACTGGGAATGTACCCTTGAGGGGCACTGTGGGATCCCCGTCTGCTTTCCCTTTTGTTTCTGGCTGTGAAGTGAGCACTCTGCTCCGCACATGATGCCCAACATTGGGCCTATGTGGTCACAAATGTCAAAATCTCCCCTAAAGCTGAATAATATTCCATGGTACACAGGTCCCACACATTCTTTATCTACTCAGGCACTGACGGACACTGAAGTTGACTCTTTATCTGGCCATTATAAATAATGTCACAATGAGTAGTGGAGATGCATCTCCGACATTCTAATTTCACTTCCTTGAATATATATCCAGTAGAGGGATTGCTAAACCATAGAATGCTTCTATTTTTAGATTTCTGAAGAATCTTTCAGACCATTTTCCATATGGCTGCACTAATTTACATTCTCTCCAACAATGCACAAAAGTTCTCTTTTCTCTGCACCCTCACCAACACTTGTAAGCTTTTGTCATTTTGACAAAAGCCATCCTAACAGTCATGAGGTGATAGATATCTTATTGTGGTTTTAACTTGCACTTCTCCAATGAACAGTGATATTGAGTATTTTCTCATATATCCATTAGCCATTTATAACATCTACTTTTAGGGGCCAGGGATTTAGCTCAGTGGTTCCAATGCCTGTCTCGCAAGTGCAAGGACCCGAGTTCGATCCCCGGTACCAAGAAAAAAAAAAGTTAATAATGTCTGCTTACAAGAAATTTCTTTGCAAGTTCTTTGCCCATTCTTAAATCAGGTTTTATTTTCTCACTACTGCTATATATGGACATATCATGGTTATAAATAGCCTTGGCATATTTACCATAGCAAGCAATTGGGATATGCCCCCTAACAAGGTATTATACACCACATAATACATGAAAAAGTGGCTTCATTTGCTGAGTAGCAAGGGTGAGTCACTTAACCTACTACCTTTCATTTCTCAGGCAAATGAAGGTAAATCTCCCAAGAATTCATCAACAGGCAAAAAGCTTTAAGATTTGCAAAGGAAGTTTTATCTATACACCTGCTGTGTCCTCCTTAAATACATGGCAGATTTAAGTAAACATTCTTGATGACCAGGCTTTTAAAGCAAGTGGCTACTTTAGATAGCAGATGAACTATCAAACCCCCTCAAAGTCTACTCATCACAGATGTCTTTTTCACTCACAATAACATGATAATCTTTTTATTTAAATGAAAATTCATATTTTTCCTGTAAGCACTTTATGTAGAATGCTATTTAGTAAGACTTATAAAGAACTCAATCAGAAGTAGACATAAGTCAAATACACAGGTACTTCCAAAGTAAACAAAATGCAGTACACCATCCTGGAGTTATAAACCATTTAGAAAAAGCCCAAAATTTTAGAACTGCTATTGAATGAAATCTCACGTTTCGTACAAGAAAGTTTCCAATGGAAATATTATTCTTCCATGGGTGCCAGGAAGCAGCTGCTCATGTGAAAAGCAAGCTATTTAGAAGAGTGATGTGAAGCTTTAATTAACCCCATCTGCTGCTTCACTGTTTCTGACTATTAAACACAGTTTGTTATTAACATAACACTTGGAAGTGTGACTGCCTTCAGGTTTTGTTTGTTGGGCTGCAAGCCTGCTGTTTCTCTACATTGTCTTGTTTTTATCCTTTCCTATCAGTCTCTACTTGGATTTAAAAGGAAATAAGCTTAATATCTCATATAGTTATCTGTGCATGATAGAAACATACAATGTTACCTACCAATTTTTTAAAAACTTAATTACATTTTTTAAATGGGAAAAAAGTTCAAATTCACAGAACAATGAGTAAGTCCATTGTTATTGAATACAAGATGCTCTGATGTTCAAACAACAGCAGATTAATGAGTTGAGAGAAAAATTAAGCAAGAGGCTCACCATGTCCCATAATTACAACAACCTTTCAGATGGATCGGAACCGTGTTTCCCAAAGTGAGCTCTGAGGAACCCTCATCTTAATAAGTGCTGAGGACAATACTAAGGGTGTGTTGATGACACAATAATCATAGCTCTTTCCTCTATGTCCTTCCCAAAAGAAAATAACGTACATTAACAAGTTAAGTGCCTTGAGAAGTCCTGGGTTGGGGGGGAGCTTGTTTGTTTGTTTGTGTATTTGTTTGTTTTAAGAACAGCTTATGGAACCTTGTGCATCCAAATTTTTGACCATAGAAAACTTTTGATTCTCAGCCCTAGTCATTCCATAGAACTAGCATCTTCACGGAAGACACAACTAGAGAAAGCCTAAAGGATAAGATTTTTTTTAAATGGTAAGACCTAGAAAAATACAGAACAGCTATTGTATATTTTTATATAGGATTTCTGAAAGGTTTTTTAAAATTTAAAAAAAGAACACTCATATTTGACTACATAAAAATTAACTTTTCCGTATATTCTAAGTCTTTATAAGCAAAAACAAACAGTTCACTAGCCATAAATATAGAAAGAACATTAAAAATTAATAAGGCATATACACTAGAAAACTAAAGGGAAGGCATCAACAGAAATTCACAGAAGAAATAGAAATGACCAGTAAACATAAGAGAACTCTTAGTCTTATCAATATTCAACAAATGCAAACATCATCAGATATGATTATTTTTTACCAAATTGAAAAATACTTTTTTAAATATGCTTTGTGTAGAAGGATAGCAACAAGGGCACCTTCCTGTCCTCCCCATGTGGACAACTTTTCTAAGAGGTCATGTCTTTTGCAAATTAGTTCCATTTCTGGGGTTACATTTAGATGGATTTATGTACATACTATTCATTGTATTATGGTAAGGAGAAAATGTCTGACAATAGAAAAATTATTAAATAAAATGGTATATAAAGGAAAATGTACCATGCTACCACAAAAAAACATTTTCTATGTAGTAGCATGAGAAAAGATACCCCCAATATAACATTCAATGGGAATAGTGTTCATTATATCTCAACTATATTTCAATAATTATATACATATATTAAAAGAAATAGATTGAAAGCAAATATGTCAACACAAATAGTAATTTTCTCTGGATATCATGTCCAGTGATTTTTCTAAATTTTCTCCCATAAAAGGAAAGTACAATTAATGCTGCCAAGTAAATAGCTGACTTCACCTTGATTAATTATATGAGAATTACATCTAATTAGCACGTAGCTTAATAATAAACAGGTGCTAGTAAAGTTGTTTTGGAGAGTTTTGTTTTTTAACTTGTAAACCCTATTTATATCCTTAACTAAAAAGTCTTTTCTCATATTTTAGAAAAGATTATCCCCCAGCCCATATACATATCACCGCAAATATCAACTGATATTGATTAACTATTAGCTATTACTATGACTCTATTGAGGAAAAGACCTGAAAAAGAAAAACAGACCAACTCCTAAATAATGCATCCTTTCAAATGACAGAAAATTTGGTGAAATTTTTGTAGTCTCCACTTTTCTTAGTCATATGAAGAAAATACTTCATAGAAAACTTTAGAAGAAGAGCGAAGGAAGTCACTCTCTTCCACCCATTTAATTTGTTTTTTAAGACAGGGTCTCATTCTCTATGGCCATTCCTCCTTCCATTGTCCTCAGAGAGGTAGAAAATCACTTAACAAGCACCCAGGTAATAATCTCGGGTGCCCTAGGCAAGACCACATGCATGTTGGATCCCATGGCCTGACCGTCAGTCACCTTCACCCTCCTCAATCTTACTAAAGTTCATGAATAAACACTACACCTCATGCATATAATTAAGATCAGAGTGAATTCTGGGACAAGCATACATGTTGAGAGCCCCTGAGATGACACAGCACCCTCTTGATCATTCCTGTGAGTCATGCCTAGAGATTAAGGGGAGTCACCTGGGTTGAGGTCCATTGCCCTGAAATTCCAAAAGCCTGGTTTATCTGGGGCTGCTGTATGCTGTGTGTAGTGCTTTAGCTTTCCTGTCACCCCGGCTCTACTTTTCTGTTCATGTCATATTTTTGTCAACACAAACTTGCACTGAGCACAACTTCCCATGATCTTCAATAAAGGTAGCTGCTTTCCACTTTCCATTGGGTGTGCACTTGCAATTCATTGCTCATTGTACACAAGAGGCTGGATTATAGCTGCTAAATTCATCACTTGGTAACAGTAGTAGTTGGGAACTATAAATGCTAAGAAATTCTAATGATGTGGCTGTCTGCTTCTGATGAACTCTAGGCCTCTGTGCTTTTTATTTCACCAATATTCTCCCACTGCTCCAATTTAACAGTTCATTACTGAGTGTCAATATTGTATTCATTATTGCCAATACTAAAATATAGCAACTATATTAGATCTTGATTCTCTAGAACTATGTGCTAAAATCACAACTCATCTTCATTTTGAAGCACAAAATACATATTCCTATTTCATCACTGCTTTCCTGGCATAAATTTTCTAAGTGATGGAAATTTTTTAAATCCTTCATCACTTTTAAAGTAGCATGTGACATATCTGCTTATCAGCTATTTCCCATTCTTACCATTTAATCTCAAAATCAGACGGCATTTGTATCTTACGCGTGATTCTTCCTGCAACCAAGTCATTGTTGAAGTAATGAGCTTTTCAGTTTTATTCTAATATTTTAATGTAAGTTCATCCCACTTCATTATTAGATCTTCTCAACAGATAAAGCAAAAGATCACTATTTACATTACAAAAGGATCCCTCTATTTATCAAAGGATTTATTGTAAAGAACATTTTTTTAAAGGGCTAGCTCTTCTATTACAATTAAAACACTTTGGTTCAGACCAATTTCATCTGCCTGTAGCTCGTTAGTACTGAGCTTGGATCCTCACTGTGCCCTGTACATCTCATTCAGGGGCACTCCTCTCCAGAGCAAAAACCCACTCAGCTGTGACTCAGTAAATCAGGGGAAGAGGGAAGGAAACATAGCCAAGGAGAAACATACAGAACACGCAGAAAGGACAGAATAGGCTAAGAAATAGACTCTGAAAAACATTAAAATTCTCAAGTCTGGTGGAACAGTGAAATAGAGCGTTCTATAGGTTGTTCACACACACACACACACACACACACACACACACACACACGTATGTATATAAATCTAATCCCCACCTCCAGAAAAACTTTTAAGGTGAGTCTCTCTACTTGTCGATCCTCACCTGGCAATGAACTTCAAACATAAATCTCAATAGATTTTTCTTGACTGAAAGAATTAATAAATGAACCAAACAACACATTTGACTAAGTTCTACTGACAAGCTGTACCTGTGACCGTGGCTAACCCTTTGTGTATAGTCTTCGGCAGAGTTACTTTTGCTTCCCTCCCTCTGCTCAACATCCTAAATTCTAAAGAAAAGCTACATCAAAGTGATTAAGATGTTACGTGCTACATAATCTTTCTAAACATTTACAGACCCCAGAACATCTGCTGACCCTGAAATGGCATCACCCTGTGTAACGTCCCTCCTTTTTCTTTAGCCCTGTGCATGTAACTTGTGAGGTTTAACTTGCAGAAGAGTAGCATATAGAAGGCCAAGGTTCAGTGCAATGTTCCTGCTAGGAAAACAAAAAAGGAGACATGCTCTGGGTGACAAAGAGTCTGCCCAGGACTTTATCTTTCTGCCCATTCCCACCATCCCTATACTCTCCTTCCTTCTCCCTAAAAGCCCTTTTGTGTATCTGAGTTCCCTAAGATGGTCTTTCATTGTTTTTAAAGATGGTCTTTCATTTGGATGGGGATGATAGCCCCCCCCAATCTTCTCAGGGTGCTGGCCCTTGAGTACCCCATTTTCCTTTTCACCAACTCTCACTTCCCAAGTATGAGCTTTCAAGCAGTGAGCAGCTGGACTTGGGGCCAGTAACGTGTAGCACTAGTTCCCATGGGAAAACAGGGGCAAGGAATGCCACGGGAACTATTCAGCCTCTAATACAAACAAAACAATCAAATCCCTACTATTGATGAAATAACTATTAATTCTCTCTTTTGATGTAGTTATTTATGGTCAATAGTAGTTAGAGGTAATCTATTTAGTGTCCACAACTACCGAAAAATCTTAAGGAACAGCCTCCACCCAAATCCCTGGATGAGAGGCCAGGCTCTCAGTCATACCCTGACTCACTCCCACCCCTACTACCCATCCTAGACCAGGACCCACAACCCCCTGCTGAACCGGGCTCTCTCCCTGCACACAGGCAGCATTTGGCAGTGTGGTCTGTGGCACCCTCCCAACACTTACCCATATGCTTCTCAGAGATGCAAACTATACCATGAACAGTAATAATCCATTCAAGCTGGGAATGAGCTGTCACGAATACAGAGAATCCTCAGACACTTCCGAGACTTAGGTCCCCATATCCGAAGGCCATTGCCCTACGCTGTAAGCCTAGAAATTGATTCCAATAGGCATTGTGACCTCTACATCTCCTGTTTATGTACCCAAATTTCCAATATTTTTGGTAATGAAGAAGTAGCTAATTAAAATTCATAGATAACCCCAAACCTAGAATTTCTGACCAGTAAATTTTGCCCAGGAACTCTGGACCAGAGCAATCCAGGAAGAAGCCAAATTACAGAGCTGTATAATTTCAAGGTCAACTTATTTTACTCTTTCAACAAGCCTGCCAACCTTCTATCTTGTCCTGCCATTCACCCTGCCACTAAATCAGTTTTCCAGCAGAGGCACTTATTAGGCAAAGCAGCAAAATTCACATGTCGAGAGAAAAAGCCCTATAAAACTCTTCTACACAAAAGAAAAATTGTCTTTTTCCTTTAGGCTACCATAGTGCTGGGCTTTCTTTGTAGATTTAGGACTCTCACAGGGCTTCCTGTGTGAGCTTCATAGATAATAGAACAAACGTGTTAACTGCATAAAAGGGCAGAACCCATGTGTGGCTGGCAGCTTCCACCACAGTCCTCTGTGATTCCCACAATACTGCCCTACAGCCAGCAAATAACAGCAAGAACAAAACAAATATTCAAGAACTACTGAGCAATTTGTATTCTTAATGGCAAAAAATGGGCCATGTCTATAAGATGGAATATATTCTGGGAACTTTTGAGAGGGTTTCTGTTTTGCTTGCTTCTGGGAGGTATATACTCCTAAAAATACATTCTACTTATCAACCCTAAAATCATTTACCTGAACCACTTGGTCTGGAGACTGAATGACCCAGAACTCCATGACCAGTTGTTTTGGGTAAAGGGTTGGTGGTCACTCCTCCCCGGACCTTGATCTCCATGTCATTAACAAGTCTTGTTCTCTTTGTGTACTATTCCATCTTTGCTCTCGGAAGCCTTTTCAGGCCCCAGGACTCACAGAGCTCCATAACTAGTTCTTTCTTTCTGCTCTCCTCCTTGCCTCCTTATCAAGTTCTTCAAATCATATCATTCCATTGCTTCAAACCTGCCATGCTCAAGCTGTGGAAAGAGCTCTACATGTTGTGAAAAAAATGCCTCTGATGCAGGATTATTTGGAAAAGGCTTGCGTAAGTTCTAAACTAGCTTCCAAGGCCAACTGTCTCCCTGACTCAGCCCTACCCAAGGCAGTGTCACCATGAAAATTTCAACATTCGCCTTACTGATCTCACACACTCTACAAAGATCATACCTGAATTTTATATTTTAAGTTTTATTTTAATTGACATGATAGTATAAATTTATAGAGTACAATGTGATATTTCCATAGATGAATTTTATAAACAGAAAAAAATAATAAGCATTATTTTTAAACCACTGCATACAGCAAGAAGATCAACAACCTTAGTCTGACATTTAGACTCCTCTAAAATTTAGGTTCAGCTCACGCTGTTTGCTGTTGTTAATATAAATTTTAGGACTCTTTGGAATCCCTTCAAAGCTGGCCACCTCAGGAAAGAAAATAACCCAGCATCCGAGGGGAAAAAAATTCCAAAGAAACCTGCCTAAGAACTCCAAAAGGGAAAATCTTCAAGCCATGTTGTAGAAGAAAAGTCCAATAGAACAGCAGTGACCCCTGTCAGCAGGAGAAAGGGCTGAGAGAAAGGTGAGCTGCAGTTTGGTCCTTGTGCGAAGCCTGCAAGGGAAACCCCTTGCAGCTGGTACAGGCCAGGGAGTCAGCAATGCTCTGCCAGGGCCACGGCAGGAGCTGCCCACGGTGCAGGTGACCGAGTGGGCGAGGGCCGCCCATCGCGACCCCACCCCTGCGGGCCCAGCCCGGACCCATACGGGTCCCTCCACACCTGCCCACACTATCGGGCTCACAGCCTTCGGGCTGCCCACACAACGCCAACACCATCGCTGGAGTAGCCAAAACGAGCGCCTCCCAACCACTCTAGGCCTCCATGCCAGGTCCAGCCTCATTCCTGACTCTCAAATCCCCCAGCTACTCCCAAGAGTCAAGCCAATGCACCCTCAGACTAGCCACGGAGCTTCTTCAAACAAATCACCAGAGAGATAGCATCGGAGGAAGTTGCGCTGATAAAACAAAGAAATGAATAAAAAGTAAAAATAGAGAGGCAGTGGATTCTAGGCATAGGCAGAAATTAGTGTAGAAGGAAGAAAAATGATAGCAAAAAGAAAATAAACAGGAAAATATGTAATCTGCAAAGGGCTGATGGGCTAAAATAAGAACGTACGGAGGGGAAGGACACTAAGAGAGAACACTTCTTGTCGCAAAGGGAATGGCTTGCTGACTTAGAATTTGTCCCTCATGCTCTCGCATAGAGAGGAGGTCAAACAAAGGGTCTGTTTCCTTAACTAGCAGTAAAAGGAAGAACATAATCACCACAGAAAAAAAAAGACACACACACACACCCCCGGGGATTTCTAGGTAGGACACGAGCCAAAGAAAGAATTAGCTGACGCTGTTGTAGCCCCATGCAAAAGCCCTAGTATTGCAAATCTCGAGTAGTGCAAAACAAAAAAGGAAATAAATGCAATAAGTGAGCTTCCTTATGCCAGTGCATATCACTGCAACGCAGCAGTGAGCATTATTTCTCAAATAGATTGCAAGGAGCCAACATCAGAAGCATAAACTCCTTCCTGGAAACAGTCATCCAGATGTGGAGCACGAAGTCCCAGCATCTGCAGGCTGACTGTGGGGTTCAAATCCCAGGTGCAGCACTTTCCAGCTATGAGGCTTTGTGCAGGTCACTCAGCCGCTATCAGACCAACTTCCTCATTTGTACAACAATAACAACTATAGTTACAGTGTTGTGAGGATTTATAATACCCTAATGCAAAAGAGCAAAGAAAACTTCACATGCCTGTGATGCACACACTCAGCCCCCTGGCACGTACTGAGCACTTTGCAACTCCGCGTGGAGCCTAATTGACCGGAAGCACAATGGAAACTCACGGAAATGAGATCATAGACACCAAACTTCAAGCTATTTGAGAGAACTTCTCTCTAGCCTGATACCCACTTATTCCACTACTGGTCTCCCTAATTTTACAAAGGAAGAAGATAAGTTCATTCAAAGCTCTCCTTTTTTTTTTT
>NW_004624753.1:4895235-4914431 GCF_000247695.1 Heterocephalus glaber
AATTTTAGAAGGCAGAGGGGTAGGGAGGGTAGCTCAGTGATATAGTACATGCTTATCATGCCTGAGGCACTGGGGTAAATTCCCAGCAGCACAAAAATAAATACATAAGTGAAATAAAAAAACTAAAGAAGGAATACGATTTCACACTATTGTAATTTGTCAGCTGTCTGCGCTACACTAAAGTGCATAGCCACTTTCTACTGTCACCCAATAATATTTTCATCTTCTTAGTTACAAAATATAATTCAGAAAAATCATTTTCAGAAACATCTTTTCTATAAGGAACTTTATGCACTTGGGATACATAGATTTAGGAAACCTGAAAGAAATCTCTGCAATTTCAAATACTAAAACTGATTGGCAGTGTAGAGCAATCAATGAACCAAACTTTTCTTTAAATTTCTAGTGACTGTAGAATGGAACTATAAGTCATCTTAAAGCACTTCTATAATATCTATTGTCTTAATGTTTTGATTGGCAAGAATGTTAGACATCTGTGGTCCTCATTTTCCCTAACAATTTTTTCTTTTCTTTAGATTCCATATTCTGTCCAGATCAAAGATCATTCATCCTGGATAATATTGAATACAATTTTGTAGTTTTCCTCCTTGTAAACTGTTTAGGTGACAATGTTCACATTTGCTTTTTAAAATTCTTCCTCTCGAAATGAAAAAATTTTAAGGATTTTTTAAGATAAGTCTCAAGGCTTAAATAGATTTAAATGTTCAAAAATTCAATAAAGTTCCTGAAGATCAGGTCTGTAAAATATGAATGGCAGTATACAAGAAAACCACTGATGAGCAGGATTATGATTGAATTGGATTATATTCCATCTCTTCTTACTTAAAATTTTATGAACTTCTTTTGCTCAAAAAAATAATGATCTTTTAAAACTATCTAACTAATAATCCAGTTAATCCACATTAACTATAAATCTAGTTCCCTCTTTATTTGGCCATTTTAAAGTTCATTAAACTTTTGGTACATAAAATGAACAGCTTTAACAATCCCCCTTAATTTGAAGCATTTTAGTCTTTCAATAATAATCTATTGCTAGAATTTAAACATGTGGCTGATAAAGAATTTTCACTTCAAGTCACTTCCCATATTTAAGTATTGATAATCAGATACTGACAGTCCAGACAACAGATCCGGATGATGAGCTTTGTCCACACCCCTGTTGCTCCCATATTGGGAAAAGACAGTAAAAACCCCGTAATGACCATTTGTTGATCCAAAGTTTAAGTGCCAGTGACACTAAAGGGGGAGTTGAACCACTTGGCTACTTGGGCCAAGTGAGAGCAAATTTAAATTATAAACTTGAATCAAATCCAAGGCTGAAACTTAACTCAGGTGCATCCCTATTACTATTCATAGTGTGGGAGTGTGGCCCATGGAATGCACTGGGCAGGGGAGGCATTCAGCCCAATCCCAGTCTCACCTCTTTTTCCACTGGTTTGATCTTGGGCCAGTTCCACGAGCCCACGGGCCTGACTTTCCTCAGCAGTGAAACAGAAGCAATAACCTTGAGTGAACCTTTGCTGAGGCTGTGCAGCATGAGGGCTGTCCTGTAGTGTGTGCTCAGGAAATGATAGATTCCATGGCCATTGTCATCATCAATACCAGGATCATAATCTCTACTCTGAGGGATGTGAGAATTAGAGATCACTTGTATGTAGCACTTGAAACATTTTGTGGCCACTTAATACAAAATACCTGATATTACCTGGGCACCTGTAGAACTTAGAAAACTGTTATAAATAAAACCTTAGTTTGAAGATTCAGAGCAAAAACAAATGCCAGGTGTCTGCTCAGGTATGTACGGTACTAGGTATGTACTAACATGGCACGTTCTTCCTTTTGTGATTCACTGTCTTTGCCTCTTCTCGTTGCTGGGAGCAAAGGTCCTGCCTCTTACAGTAGAAGCTGGAAATGTCAGAAGCTGCCTTTGCTGCTTCTGAAGCTCACCTTAGCACATGAGCTAAACCCAGGCAGAGCGGACACACTCCCCGGTGCTTTCCATCTGTACTCGGTGATGAATGAGTCGAGGACAGGAAATCACGCTGAAGGAGGCGGAAGAAGCATTAGCATCCACATTCCAGGTGCAGCAACGGTGACATCCAAGGGTCTGAAAAAAGATTCTGCCACAAACTGTGGTGTCCAAGGCTCATGGCAGTAGCTTCAGTGGTCCTCGCCATCCCTGGGCTATGGGAATTCTCTGTGGCTCTGGGACTTGATGGCCTCGCTTTTCTTGACTGTTTTCCACACCTAACAGCCCTGCCTTCCCCAAAGTCTGTGAGCTACACAGCACCCTTCAATACGCTGTGATTCTGCCTAATCTTCGTTGATTGCCTCTAAGAAGGCACAGAAATCAGGAAAAGGCAGCGCAGGCCTGGAGGCAGTGGAGGGGCGGGAATAGAGAGAAGAGGATCCACAGGGCCTTGCAGGCTCAAATGCACTCACACAGATTGTGACCCATTTGCTCCACTAAACGTGATCAGTGCCCCTCCAGCTGAATACGCAGACTGATTCTCCACTGGGAAGTGCTCTGCCAGTAGGAAACATCCTGTGGATTGATGTGCCTGGTGTCTTGGAGCATGGGCCATGTGTCCATCAACGCTCTTCATTTTAGGAGGAATCGGGATGTTAGACTGTACCAGCTACTTTGATGGTGTTCAGGATGAGTTATTTTAAAAATATACAAGCTTATGTTGAACGTAGCTATTTTAAAAGCAGGCCCAAAAGGGACGTATGGCTCTGCTATTAAAAGTTCTCTCTGTCTATGCTCTGCAAGCCAAATGGCTGATGATTTTCTGCTTTACAAGTTTATACAATTAAAATTGTCTTCTCCAAACTAAAGCTTCCCAACAGAAGCAGAGACTAAGGAGACTTGTCAAGGAAAGAGGCTGGACAAAAGCCAGGCCTGATCCTCCAGGCCCTTGCACACCTCCACGAAGCCTTCTCTCTGGGCCAGGTGTAAAGCAGGCTCAGTTGAGCAGCAGCTGGAATGGAAGTAGTCAGTGGTGGCGAACCTATGGCATGCGAGCCACAACCGGCTAATTGTTATCAGTGAAGGCGCTAAAACTTTCACCATCACTAGACTAGAGTATTGCTTTCAAGTAGCCTAACACAGCAGCCTAGAGTGATTGGGAAAGGTAGAAGCAGACAGCAAGCAGCCAGAAAGTCCATGGCACACATCAAATTTAAAAGCTTCCCCACAGCAAAGGAAATAACAGAGTTAAAAGGCAACCTAGAGAATGGAAGAAAATATTTGCAAACTGCACATCTCATACAAGGTTAATATCAAAAATATAAGGAAGTTGAGCAACTGAAAAGTAGGAAAACAAGCACATTTAAAAACAGACTCCAAAAAACCTAGATAAATATTCCTCAAAAATCAGGTGGAAATGGCCAACAGATTTTTGAAGAAATGTTCAATATAATCATCAGGAAAATAGAAATTCAAACCGCAATGAAATATTGTCACCATCCAAGGAGGCTTATTGCTTCAGTGATAATGGGAATTAAAACTGAGGCAATCAACACCAATTTTACAGGCCAAAACTTTAATTGAAAAGTACAAAAATAATCAAGGACTTTAGTTTAAGGAGCTGATGGGAACATAGCTCCAACAAAGGTCAGACTGGCTCCGCTCCTTCACAAAAGAAAGTAGAGAAAATTAAAGAGATAATTCGGCTTGCAGAGGTGGAGGAGGCGCAGGGATACAGCTCTGATGAAGTGGATCAGACCCACCTGGGCATAGAAAGAACCAGGCCAGGTTTTCAGGATTTGTTGGGATGGGCAGGAGCCTGAGTGCCCAGGCTGCAACCCAAAACCACTTACTTACCACAAAGTGCCAGCACGGCAGTTAAACCTGAATGCTGACCTCTTAGTTTTGAAAAAACAGCTCATGCATTAACATCTTTTGTCTTAATGAAAAGAAAAACAAATAGCCCTCTTGCCAGGCTGGAATCCAGCTGACCATTACCTCAGTTCTGCTTTTGCAAGACGGCAGCCTTATTGCTGGAGGAGGAACTTCAGTCTCCCTGAGATGATCGTCTTTGCTTAGTGTGGTCACAGTCTTGGGGGGCTCTGCTGCAAGTTGAAATGCAAGGCTAGAAACTTCTAGGTGAAGCTGAATGTCCTTGTAAATCCTTTATCTTGGTGTCATCGGTCTTGAAGGGGAATTAGAGAAGTTAATTTAGGGCTGGTCAACTTTGTTTTGCCAACTTTTAAACAGAAGTTTTCTAAATGTTAACATACAGAGCTGATAAAAGATCTGAATCAAAGGGTTTGGTTTTTGGTTTTTTTGTGTTTTTTTTGTTACCGGGAATCGAACTCAGGTCCTTGTGCTTGTGCAGCAGGCGATGAAACCACTGAGCTAAATTCTCGGCCTGAATCAAAGTTTTAAAGTAATAAAATGAGGGCCAGGTCTCAATCTGGTTTTAGTTATCTAATGGACATCTGTAGGTACAGACGAAGAGTCACTTTTTTAACAAAAGCCACTTTTAAACATAAACCACGCTCTTACAGAGGGACAAGTTAGGGCTCAGGAGTTTGTTCTCTGTCCCCATGGTGCTGTGTGACTGTGTCACCGTCACTTCACCCCTGCTGGAATGACTATGATCATAATGTAAAGAACAAAATAAAGATGACAGGAAGCAGGGTTACAGACTTTGCCGAGCTGGGAAGGGGACCTGGAGGTAGGGTTGGAAGATAAGAAGGAGGGAGGGAAGGAGATGTAAAAAGATCATGGTGTAGTGAGTGTATGGACCAGTACTACACCGCCAATACGTTCATTATGGAGCACAAGCATACACTAAAAATGGTTTTGAAAAGACAAAAGATAAGTATTAGCAAGGCTGCGGTAGAAAAAGAAACATACTGTTGAGGGGATTGTAAATTAGCACAGCCACTATGGAAAACCGCGTGGGAGTTTCTCAAAAGCTTGAACCTAGAGTTACCACACAATCCAGTAGTCCTCCTTCGGCTTAGGCCAAAAAAGAGAAGATCAGTGTTCAAGAAACATCTGTGCAGCGTATTCATTATAGCATTATTCACAACAGCCAAGGCGTGGAGCCAACGTAAAGAAAAACATTCCCTACGCGACAGTACCAGTTGTGTTGTTGTGTTGGTCTCCCAGGGAGTCTGGGACAGACTGTGTGGCCTAACAGAAATTTTTCCGTCACATTTCTGGAGAGCAGGAGTTTGGGATCAAATGGTAAATAGGGCCGTGGTGGCCCCAGGGCTCTAGCGAGGACCTTTCCTTCCCCCTTCCTCGCTTCTGGGGGTTGCCAGAATATTTGGCGCTTTTTGACCTCAGAGTAAATGCTTCACTCTGATCCCTGCCGCCTCTGTCACGTGTCTTTCTCTGGGGTGTGTGTGTGTGTGTGTGTGTGCGCAGGCCTGAGTCTTCACACGATTTTCTCCTGTTTCTGGGTTTATCTTTCCATCCTTTTCTAAGGACGCCAGTCACTGGATTTAAAAAGTTCACTCTAATCCAGAATGACTTCTTCTTCACCTGATTATATCTACTATGCCCAGATTTCCAAATAAGATCACATTCACAGGTACTAATGATTAGGACTTCAGCTAATCTCTTTTGGGAAAGGGCATGATTCAACAACAAAAAAAAAAAAGTGATATTCTGATATGCCCAAGTCGTGAAAGTAGTAGATGGAGAGCATTTTTAAAATTGGAGGATAATACTGAATCGGAAGGAAGGATGCATAAGGAACAGGGATATGTGTCCAGCTAACTATGAGCCAGTGACCTTCAAGTCAGGCAAGGTGATAGAGCTCTCTGCTAGATAAAATGGCCCCTGCTTGCAGGAAATGAGGCACTCCAGAGAGAACAAAGACCTGCTTTTTCCGGCCTTGCCCCCAGTCATAGCCAATCATCTGCCTCCACCACACTCCCTCAACCCTTATAAACCTCACCCAGCCAGCCCCTGGTTGCTGCTCTCACCATTGTTCGAGGCAGCCCGGCAGCTCTGTCCCTTAATAAAAGCCTCAGCTTGGGTATTTGTGTTTTGGCTCATTTTATTTCTCTCACAAGGTATTGTGAGCTCCCACAATGTGTCTAGCACATGATAAGATCCCTCTGGCATCCTAGCCTTAGCAAGCCATATCTGAAAATCAGTCCATAAAAAGTGGATGGAAGTAAGCAATGATGCTATCAGGAGAACAAGCCAAACCACACTTGCAGTCAGTAGCGTGGACACAGAGAGACCACACACCTGTGAGCATTTGCTCTTCTTGAAATCATTGATGTCTTCAATGGAAACTGAATTTTAATCAATATCTGTACCAAACGTGACCATGCTGATACTCAGACAGTGCTTCCATCTCTCTGGGGACTGATTCCCAATACCTGGCATTAGCTACTGATGTCTTTAGTCCTCAGTTATCTGTGTGTCATTGCAGATGGAAAGGCTCATAGATTGACACCTAAATCAACTACAGAAAGTAATGCTTCCATGTGATACCTCAGTGAACTTGGTCTGCAATTGATTACATGACAAAACATGGGGCTAGGAAGAGTCATTTTTCCTTTTAGGAGATCTCAATTGGAATGATCAGTATTTAAAACTTAGCAAGAAACTCTGGGGAGGAAAAACTAATACAATTTTTTAATGGTTTAATGAAATCTTAGGTCGCTTTCAATAATCAGAAGATTTTCCTGCCCCATTTGCTAAAGTAGTAAAGTGTGAAGAAATGGTAAATCTGATTAGCCATGCTTTTCTGAGATTAATCTACAGTCTGAAAAGAAAGAAAACAACCTAAAACTTCAATCTCTATTATTTCCTGTGCTTGATAACTTAAAGATAAAATATTCTCCAAGTAAGTCAGCAAACGGGGACATTCAGGTATTTTGAAAAAAATCATGTAGGAAACAACTGGCCAGGAACCACAGCAAATGCGTTTTTCTAAGCATTAGGAAAAGCGGCTTCTCTACAACGTAAGTCAGATGTTTCTTGGCTGTTTGTAAACCACCTGGTGTTCAAAGACCAATGCAGGAATGCAGAAAGCTGTTCCCATGGTGATGAGATTTCCCCTTGGCAACCACTGCTCCCCCTCCTCCCTTCTCTTTCCACTATCACGAGTTAAGGTAGAATTTCTGCACAGAGCAGGAGTGGTGACACAGCCAGGATTTTGTGGGTTTTCCAAGGGCACCTGCTGTGTGTCTATAAGTTTAAGGGACTCTCCTCTGCCCACATGTGAAGATGGTCATGAACCCATTAGAATCCACGAATTCTTCTCACATTCCAAGTCACTCCACCAGAAGTGTTTTATTTAAAACCCTAGTACAGGAACAGAAATTTCCCTGGATCAGGGATCAACAACTATAGCCCAAAGGCCAAATCCAGCCAAGAGTGTTTGCAAGTTTCACCAGAAGGCAGCTGCACTTGTGTGTTTCCGTGTTGTCTACAGATGCTTTTGTATTTCAGCGGCCGAGCTGACGAGTTGATGGGAGTGACAGCAACTATGTGGCCTGAAAACCTAAAAATCATTTGCTATCTGACCTTCTACAGACAGTCGGGAGACAACATTTGGCAATTCCTGTACTAGATGGTGTAAAGCCAAAACTCTGACGAGGGATACTATGAAAGGCAGCGGGGACAGGGTGCTATAGGAAATAAATAAAGAGTCCTATGTGAATGCTATGGATCCCCTGGATCACTGAGGAGTCCAGTGATTGATGATCTCTAGAAAAGTGAGACTAAAAAGATAAGAAGCCATTACAAATTTAAAGAGACGCAGAGGCATTCTGGGTATGATATAGAGATGGAGCAGAGGATGGTAAAGGCAACGCTCCCCAGGATCCTGACAAACACAAAGGGCCATGCAAATACCAGGGGGAGCACAAACTCCCGACACTGGGGGAGAGTTTGTGGGGCCAGAGATACACAGTCCTGGACGCCAAGCAAAACAACCAGACTTACTCTGAAAGGAGTAAGCACTCAGGAAACCGGAAACTGATCTGATGAAAGCTTTGCTAAAGGCAAATTCAAAATATCAGAGGAAGGATGAGCTATAGAAAAAGGAAACAGAGGGAGAGGGAAAGCAGCTAATGGATCTCTGTCAGCTGAGTCGTGCTTATTATGTCAGCCGCTATTCTCAGAACTCGACGTGGACCAACACACTTAATCCTCCTCACAACCCCATGAGATGAGTGCTGTCATGACTGCCACTTTCTTGATGAGAAATCTGTAGCTAAAACAGGCTTGGTATCCCACAGACAGGAATTTGCTGAACCTAGATTTGAATCCAGTCCACCTGGCTCCAGAGTCAAACTTCCATAATCAGTTACAAGATGACAAGATTACTATGAGTATAAAATGGAAGCACTAGGAATTCAATAGATGTGTGCAGTGGCACACACATGGTTTCCCATAAATGCATTTGATAAACAAATGAGAAATGAGAGTACAGAAGAAAAGGGAAATGCCAGGTACAAAGCATTGCAGAAAACATCAGTAGCATTCAAGACCTAATTAAAAGATTCAAGGGAGACGAGGCATTGGAGATAACTCTAATAGTTCACTTAGGGATAGTGGATAGAATCGACACATGAGAAACAGAAGGGAAAATCAGCTCTGAGGATAAGGTGGTCAGTTCCACTTGAAGGTGGACAGAGGATGAATTTGATGAGAAGGAAGAGTATTCAAGTGGAAGCTCTCAGCAAGCGCTGGTCAGTGTGAAGACAGAACCCAGGAGGGAACCAGAGTCAGAACAAGGCAGTCATTGGTTGGGGTGGACAGCAGTAACAGAGGTGACAAAGGGTCTGCCTCATTCTGATGGGAAAAATGAAGTCATCTTCACTCAGGACATGTACAATAAATAAAACAAAAAAAATCGTCAGATGATGGCAAGGTGTGAAATCAGCCCAGTGAAAACAGTGTAGCTGGCTGTGGAGGAAATTAGGAAAGGGGTATAACCATTTATGGAGAGCCTGCAACATGGTGGTGGTCTTCCCTTGCACTCAGTGATCACAGTGATGCAGATGCAACGGGGGGCAAGTCTCCTTACAGTGCGGGAGACAGTGGGAGAGGAGAAATGATCTACAGAAGGCCGAAGCTGGAAAGTCCAAGTTTGCCCCTCCAAATCCCACTCTAAATTCTCCCCAGACTACAAAGGGCCCCTCCACAGGTTTCCTGGAGCTGCCTCAGAGCCTCAAAGAAGATGCTGCCAGATTTTGCAAACTCCTCCCTGGTCCTCAGGTCACCTAGCAAGGTAAATCACTAGGAAATGCTCAAGAGTAACTGACCATGGGTGTTATCGCTAGCACTGCCAATTTCAGATGTTGACGAGTTGTTGGGGAAATTTGAAGGGATGTGCTAAACACACATCCAATCCTTCAAAAATCTGCCCAGTAGTCACTTCCTGGTAGTTTTGGTTTGTGGTTTCTGCCAGGGCAGCCCCTCCTGCAGGTTCACTGGCAGGAATGTGGAACCTCATGTAAGCCTTGGACCTCCATGGGGCTCTCCCTCTCTGTCCCAGCTCTCAGGGTTTACTATAAAGGCCTAGAATCACTTCTTCAAAATAACAAAGGTAAAATGAGTTAGTTTCCTTTTAAATGTGGATAAAAGAACACTAAATACAATAAGACTAACCAGAAGTAAACATACAAAAGAAATAATTTGTCTCTTCATTTGTGCAATTTCTTCACTGGCCTTGTTTATACCAAGTACATAAGCAAATCTGTGCTTAAATTCCATGTTAAAAGCACTTTGCAGTTACATAAATTCTCTTAAATGTGTCTGTTCTGATTCCTTCCTTTTTCCCAGATCAGGCATCCAATCTCACAGGTTTTCCTGGAGCACATGTCTTATGTGATGCTTTCATTTCACAGCAGAGCCATATCAACCCACTGTATATCTTAAATAAATTTCTTCATCCAAATCCCTTTGTTGATGAGGCTGAAGAAGGAATTAAGGAAAACCTACACAAAGGGTACAACTAAATACCCGAATGCCTAGTAGTAAATAAATGGAAGTGCTGCGTCTACAGACACAGTGAAAACAATAGTATGTATTCTTTCCAATAGCAAAGGAAACCCAGGAACAGAAAATCTGTTAAATGAGCAACTCAGTGCTTGAAATGCAGAGCAGGTCTCCAGTTTCTCTTAAAATCAGAGACTTTTGCATGCTGTAGCAAATGGATTGAGCTATACAAAATTCCAAAAAGCATCTGCCTTGGCATTTCTTGAACCTCATGGCCCTCCATGAGAAACAGACCTTGAAAGAAGCAAAATCCTTTTAAATCTGCATTTGGAGATATGACTGTGGTATATCGAAGACATAACTATCAGCTGCAGAGTAAAAGGCTTCCCAGCATGACACGCAGGAATATTAACATTTCTTATCAGTCACCGTAGCTCTTGCTGTTTAACAGCAGCTTCCCTAAATGGAGTGGGTTAATAGGGGAACAAGGAAAGGAGGACAGACCAAGAAGGAACACCACGGAAATAACCGTGAGTGTAAAGATGAGACACAAAGCTCATGGCTCTGCCAAAAACACAGTGGGCAAAATGCAGGGCTTTGAATCCATGCTGATTTAATAACATGTACTCAAAGATCTAGGCTTTGCTCCCCCTTTAGAAAGGGGGAGAGCAATTCTGTGAGATATCGAGACTCTCTTCCTTCTCCTAAAGGTGGTTTCAACTCTGAATCCAGCACCCATCAGTCCTTCTGCCCTTAAGAATATTCAGTCTCCCTCATTGGAGTAACCTTCACTGACAACCCTTTACAGAGGTACATCGCACTTTGATCTAGTTCTGTAGTGTGGTCCCATCTTCTGTTGGTTCTCCCCGTGTTCCTCCAGCACTGGTCTACACATCTTTGCTAGACTATGAGCTCCTGAGGGCAGGCACCCCCACCCTCCTTCCCCAGTACAGCCCACAATTTGTCAGCACCCTCTCAAGCATTCCCCAAAGCCTGAGCCCAGCAGCCACTCTCCCCTCCTTTTAGAAATTTGAGTAGTGTTCCCCAAAATTTCTGGATGTGAGGTTCTTGGGGAGGGTCTTTACAGATGTGGTTAAGGTGAGGACTGAAATGAGAGCATATTGCGTTAGGGAAGGCCCTAAATCTCATGACCGTACCCACACAAGAGGCAGGGAAGAGGTGGAGACTGGAGTTATGCTGCCACACCTCAAAGAGCACCAGGAGCCAATAGAAGCTGGAAGAGGCAAGAAAAGTTCTCTTCTAGGGTCTTTGGAGGGAACATGGCTGGTGGACACATTGGTTTCGGACTTCTGGCCTCCTAAACTGTGTGGGAATCAATTTCTGCTGTATTGAGCTGCCAAGTTTGTGGTGACTTGTTACAGCAGCCCGAGAAAACTAATACACATCCTTTCTCTGCAAACCAGCCTCCTCCGTATCCACATGGTTTTAGGTTCTGGGAAATCATGTTGAGACCACTAGACTCTGCTCCCGAGTCCCACCACCAGCTCCTCCCAGTGCTGGACACAGATCTTTGCTGGGCCAAACAACATTCCTTCTGTGGGAGTATGGGGCCCCGAAAGGAAAAAATTCTTTCCTCAATCTTCTACCTCACTCAGGTCTCTGCCCAATGCCATCCCATAGACGCATTCCTTGACATTTTGTCAGAATTCTTCTTCTCATGACTCAGTATCCTTTGTTCTTATTATCTTTCTTTGTAACCCTTATTCCTACCTGACATCATTTTTTTACTTCTTCCTTCATTTTATTCCCCGATCTTTCCATAGCAGCACCACTTCTATTAGAGCCCAGACTTGGGCCGCTTGGTTTATGACGGTATTTCTATCCCCTAGAACTCTGTCTCCTGCAGAGTAGCTCTGTACCAAGACAGATAAAGTTCACCTGAAGAGAGATATCACACAAGGGATTAAAAGCTCAAATTCCCTGTCCAAGTTCCAGGTTCCTGTTTCGATCCTTCCCAAAGCCTGGCCATCCTTCTGCCTTTGACTGCACAGGTCACTCTGATGAAATGTGCTTTTCAAAACTGAAGCTAATTCCCATTTTTCTAAAATTCCCATGTTTCTTGTGACTACACAATAAACCAAAAAGAGCCCTAACACATATGGGGCTTCATAGGAGCTCCAACATCTTAGAGGAATAATTACGAGAATTAAAAAATGAAGGACTAAATGTGTAAATTAACTAGTTAATCCATTATGAACCAGATAGGATTAGTCTTAAAAGTAATTAGTACAATTTGAAAATTTAGAAAGCATTTGCTACCTCCTGAATTTATCTTCTTACCACCAACTTTAGAGTCTGAAATTCAATCATTAAAGATTATAGGAATGTTCCATTCAATTTAAATATTCCCAGAAAATGGAAAACGTTAGCCATAACTATTTTAACAGACCTTAGAGAATCAGGCTGTCCTGAATGATGTATAAACTAGTCAGCTTGTGGAAGGACAATGAAAAGAATCAAGGTAAACTGGAAGATAACAAAGAGTAATTTCAACCACTTCTCTCTTTCAGAGACTGTCTTGTAGTCCTGGGGAGTTAGGGATTTTGTATCCATGGAAGACTGTTGGAATTGATGGTGCAGTGAATGGCCTCTCTCAGTCTATTCCTTTTACCATGTGACTGTGTAACTCCTACTAGCAAGGGTTTAGGGTGACTCCTCATGGCTTGGATCTACCTGCCTTGAGTCTTGCTTCGGCCAAAGAATGTGGTAGAAGCAACATGATGCCCTGGCTCGAACGGTCCGTAGACTTCCACTACTTTTTAAAAATCTGCCACTTGCATTAAAACAAGCCCAGCTTACCTACTGGTGAATGAGACACGTGACTCCTCACCATTCCCCACCCACAACCCTGACCAGTAGTCATGGGAGTGAGGCATCCCCGACCAGCCAGTCCAAACTGACCTGCCCATTCATCACAGGAACATGGTAGGATGTTCCTGTGACATTCACTGAGCTTTGGAATGGCTTATCAAATAACAATAGTTAAATGACGAAATACTAAGAGTTCAAGAAAAAGATCCAAATGAAAATAGACAGTGTGGAGCAAGGAGAAGGCTAGAGTTGAAGCCAAAATGGCGCTTGGGGATGGGGGCACGATGAAGAATTACAACGAAGCCTGGAAGGCCGAAGAAACAGAAACTAAGTTAGGGGGAGAGGTAGCAGTGACATAGTGCTTGTCTCCCCTTCTTTCTTGGTTTTGTCTTTGTTGCTGTTATTTGTGTTTTGTTATGTTCTATGTTGCTTTCCTTTTATTTCAACAACTGGATCTATAAAGAGGAGGATAAACTCTGGGAAAGGCAATACACCCTCTCGCCGCTCCCCTCCCTCTTTCTTGTGCCTGCTGAGGTGGGAAGGACGAGAGGTTAGCAAGGAGTCCAGTGGGTGGGCCGGCAGCCTTGGCCCCAACCTCCTGCCCTTTCTCCTTCTTGTTAGCACTGTGCCAGTGTGGTAAGAGGTGAGCCGTGGCATGGTTTAAGATTCTTCTAGACACTTCCGTGAGCAGCCTGTCAGTCGTGGATGAGAACTATTGGTGAGTCGGGCTTCTGTGGCTGAACTAAAAGGTCTCCTCCACCTTCCTATCCAATGAGGACCAGTATCTCCCAGAAACCATGCTGTCTGTTGGTCAGCGGGAGGAACCAGGACAGGGCCCCCCACTGTGATGGGGGAAGGAGGCTCTTTCTTTCTTTCTTTCTTTCTTCTTTCTTTCTTTTAAATAGAAGCTAAAATCATTGTCAGTAACCTCTTCTAATAAATATCCTGGTGGGAGTATTTTTTTTTTAGCATTTTTATGATAAGATTGTACAGTTTTCTCCCCGTGTTTTACTTTGGGACACCAGCAGGGCAGAGGGATTGGGTTAATATTATGCTATAGACCCCAGAACAGATACTACTTGCAAAGCCAACCACTGTTTTCCTAATGCTTCATTTAAAAAGACATTAAAAATATTATGCTCCCAAGAGGTCCCGGAAGCAAAAGAAATATGAAGCATTAGGACAAAAATGAAAAAAAGGAGAAGAGAAAGACTGGGAGAGAGGAAGAGAATCAAAGTCAGCAGATACAGCAGAAATCCATGCCCACATCTTCTACCACCCCCGAGCGTGGTAAGAACCCAGACATCATGCTACAGAGTGCACCCAGAAATGGCAAGTCCCAGGCAGCAGGGGCCCCAGTATAGAATTCCCAGGTTCCTGTATAGAATTTGGGGACTCTTATGGTTTAGATCTAAAATCCTCCCCAGCACCTCGTGAGCTCATAGGCAGGGCCTTCCGAGGGAGACTGGACTACGGGACAGCATAGCTGACTTGATATTTTCAGGCAGGGTTTGGTGAGAAGATGGGGTTCACTGTGGGTGCTGCTTGGAAGGTCTAGCTCCCTTCCTGGGCCCCTCCCTTGACTCTTCTGCTTCCCACCCCGTGACATGAGCATCTTGTCTTCCACTATGCCTGCTCTCTTGCCTGACCATGGACGTTCAATGTGAGCCAAACTAAACTCCACTGAATCGTGGGTGTCAGGTATTGTGTCCCAGAGACAAGAAAGTGACTAAGGCAGGGATCTCCGAGGGCTTTGCTGTTGAGGATGTCAGCAGAAATCAGGCTGTACTGGAGGTCAGATTCTTCCAGCTCGCCAGGACTGCATCCATTCTGATGTGATGGGGAAGAAGCAGCAGGCCCCAGGGTTATAATGAATGAAAATTAAAACACGGCAGCAGTGTGGTGCGGCGCTAGACTGTGGAATGTGACATCCACCAGCTCCCCTGCAGGTCCGCTGTCCCTCACACCTTACTGCACATCTGAGTGAAAATCCTGTTCTCTTTCTTCCTTTGGAATCCAAACAAACTTTCTAGATCCCTGTTCCATAACCCTTCAAGCAAACTCCTCTCTCTGCAGTTCAGTTGTATCTCAGGGGTTTGCAGTAGGGCTGATTCAGAGCATGCCCTTTCTATCATCAGGAGAAAACGAGGTAACAAGTATGTTGGAGACTACAGGGAAATACAGAGTAGATGAGGTGTTGAATTTATAGAATTGATGGAGATCACCTTCGTTGTGTGCAAGGCTTGGTGTCATACTCAAAATCACAGATTGCTTTTACCAAAAGAAAGAACATTGCCTGAAAATAGATGAGATGTCCTTCTGGAGGATGTTTATTTCTTCTTTCCTTCTCTCCTTTAATAAGATTAATGAAATCAAGTAGTGCATTCAAAGAATCTACACAATGCCTATGGGCAGGATAGGAAATTTTGTTGTCATTGTTATTTGTATAAAACAAAAATACTCATGCATCAAACTTCTTGTGTCTCAAGGATAAAATTCATATAAAAAGTACTCCAGCTCCAGCTCCAGGTTAGCAGCCCACTTCATATGCAGTAGATTGTCAGGAAACATAAAGCCCTAGAGACAGAGAAAAGGAGTTTTAAAGAAAGAGAGACATTTCCTCAAATCCGTGGAAATTAAAAACATATAAATTTCATTACACAATTTACCATTGCTACCAACTCATATACTATTTTTAGCTTTATTTTGCCTTTTCTTTTTTTAAAAAAAGTCATCTTGCAGCTACTAAAATATTAATAGGGGCACTGGTCAGCCTCCATCTGAGCTCAGACACCCTGGTGGTCTGTCCCACGCCCCGGGGTCGCAGTCTGTCTCTGGAGCTCGTGCAAGGCTCACATGCAGGAGGTGGTGTGGTGGTAGCCCTTGTCCCTCCACCTGACTTCCATGTGGGCATTAAAAATGGAAAACCAGGGCTGGGAATTTAGCTCAGTGGTTTTGCCGCCTACTGCGCAAGCTCAAGGACCTGAGTTTGATCCCCGGTACCAAAAAAATGTTTTTAAATGGAAAACCATTGGGCCAGGGATTTAGCACAGTGGCACCATGCCTGCTTTGCAAGTACAAGGTCCTGAGTAAGATCCCCAGCACCAAAATGTCTGTAGGGGATGGTGAGAATGTACCACTCTGAGGACTCAGAGTGAAATTGCTCTTCCTCACAGATCTCCCCAAGAGAAACTACAGCTGTGGCTGTGTCTCACTAGAAATACACATCAAAAGCAAAAAGGAAAGTGATGCCTTTGAGCATTAATTTTGGTTGCTGGAAATCTTGGATTACAACCTATCTTTTACGCCACTCCCAGATAACACGTAAGTCTGGTCAACTTTTTTTTTGAGTCTCTATATCTAAGTTTTCTACAACAATATATCCTATAGCATCAAGGATTGCTAGTTACATGGGTGCAGTGCATACCCTATACCATTAAGGACTGTTGCACAGGTGCACTTTGGACAGTGCTCTGTTGGGATTGCCTCAGAGTCAGAATGTAAGAATGGTTTCCCAGCAATGTCAACACATGGTTAGCTGGAAACCTTTTATTCTTTCATTTCTCTTTCTTTGTTTTGTTTTGAGACAGCTGGTTATGCAGCACTTTGCAGTACACCACTGGTTTTAGGGAAGATGAGAAGGAGGGAGCACATGGATGCTTACACAGACAGAAAATCATGGCATGGCAAATGGGAATGAAGGCAGAAGAAAAGAGGTCCACAGAGGATATCCAAAGCAAAGAATGCCATTGCATGCCCCATCATTTCTCAGGGCTGTAGTCTGGTGTGGAGATCCTCAGACTGCAGGAGCCTACCTGTCCCACTCTTGTGGAACATCCATTCTTATGTGCTCCCTTTAAACTTAAAATTTACCAGCCATCTCTGAAGCCATTCATAAAAAACCACAGATTTTGTCAAGCTTTACCCAGATAAAACTTGTATATAACACAATAAATAATCTTGCTAGAGTATAATACCACATACTTGGAGACTGATTTAAATTTTTATGTTAAAAGTTCTTTACCAAGATATACTGGTAGTTCATTTTTTCCTTAAACTGTAAGGAAACTATTCATCTTTGTGTCAGCATATTAGTTTTCAAGTAGAAATACAAGGCCTACCTGTATTTTATTTTAGCTGCTGAGTTAATTGAGTTCTTGAGAGGTTGAAAAGCAATAAACTTCTTCCAAGAAACAGTATTTCACATCATTCACTACTTTAACTGTGAAGGGCAACCTAATCGCTACTGGAGATGACAGGTGTAACTTCTACATCGTTAATTTCCTCCCTTGTGTACTGGAAAGAAAAAGGAACATTTGGGGAAAGTAGGAAGTGAACAGTGCAAGGGAGTTATAGGCCCAAGACAACAATTGTACTGGTACAATCAGACCTTATCTGCAGAACAAAAACAGCCCAACAAAACGCACGGTACACATTTATTCTGAAAATCTTTGGGTCAGATTTCAATTGCCCTACAGTGAGGAGAATAAATGACCTATTGGACTAATCAATGCTTATTTAGCAACCAAGAGCAAACATGGTTCATTTTTAATGAAATGCCTCCTTTAGAGTACACTTCTTTGTAGGATAATAATGAAAGTTGCAAGTCTCTTAGGATGTTTAATAATAACTAAGTTCATCTTCACAGCCTCCGAAATACAATGTGATAGGCTGCATTAATGGCCTTAATTCTTCATTCTCCTATACACACACACCTTTTCCCATGAGACTGAAGTTCTTCCCACAAAATCATTCACTTCCCAGTCTCCAGCTCCTAGTTCACCCTTGCGATTTGCCAATCAGAAAAACAGGCAAAAGTTCTTGCATGCTTCCACTTCCCCTCTTGAGTTTCTATCATCAGGAAAATGAACACTTGAGGTGAACTATATAATTGCTTGCCTGTATAAATTGGAAATATCATAAGTGGAAAATGTCTTTAATGCATCTAACCTACTGAATATCATAGTTCAGCAACACAGTGCATTGTAGAGTGTGGTTTGTTTCCTCTGTGATCTTGTAGCTGACTGGGAGCTATAGCTCACTGCCACTCTCCAGCATCTCAAGAGAGTATTTTAACACATATCACTAGGCTGGGCAAAGATCAACACTGAGAACTTGAGGTATGGCTTCCACTGCTTTCAAACCACTATAAAGCCAGAAAAAATATTAAGTTGAACCATCCAAGGTGGGGACCTTCTAGATTCCCAGTAAGAGGAAGAGACAAATGAAGTAGAGCTGCCCCTGAGAACAGGCTCCAGCCTAGCCCAGCCTAGACCAGAGGCAGCAGCCAGCTCACAGATGCAAGAGCAGGCCAGGCAGGATGAACCGAATCCAGCAGCCCCACACTCAGGCCAGCTACATGACGATCATGTGCCACTGAGTTTTAAGGTGCTCAGTTACTTGCACAAGACAGCTGGCACACATACATATTTGACATTTCTCCCTTTCACGCTTACTTCTTGAAAAGGGAAGAGTTTTACCAAGGATTTCTTGATTAATATACAAGTAATTTTCTATTAGCATTTCCATTTTCCATAGAGCAATTTCCTTAAGAATCAACATTATCATATTTTATGTATCAAGTTTTTGGATTAACTCACTTCAAAAAACACTGACTCAGTACAAGAAACATAAATACATAGTAGGCACTGGGGACACAGAATGGACTAAGCCCTTACAGGCTCTCAAGGCCTGGTAAGGCCAACACAAATGACGAAGGCTATTGCCGAGTGCTTTCCTAAATCTAGCAGTGTTTAATTCTGATTTCTTATGTTGGTTGTATCGGCTTGTAAAGACCTGCCACATTTTTCAAAGCTTGAATTGTACAAAGGGCCCCAGAGATGCTGATATTATCTAATATTTGGAGATTTAACACAGAGACGAAGATGGAATTGAAAAGCAGGGGTCTGTTAAATCCTAGAAGAAAACAGGAAATAATCCATACCGTATTCTTTACACTGAAAGTGGTAGGACTGGATTTTTTTTTAGCTAACAAATATTTTCACAAAATTATCCGCTTCTCTCCATAGCTACAGGAAGTTCTCTTTTCCCAATTTCCTATGGAGTGCTATGAATTCAGTGCGTGATAAAAAAGGAACTGATGTTACTCTTGGAGCTTGGAGTGATTTGAGTAAACCATTTGAGTGAAAGAATGATTTTAAAAAGCCTCTGCTAATATTCTGTGTAAATATGCTCTTTATACTCAAAACCCATAGTAATTACACCAATGACAGAATAACAATCTTAGCGCTTTCTTAATGTTAATCTTCCTTTGTAGATAAGCCTCACAAATTTATTTTCTATAAAAGGATTCTTTTTTAATTTTTATTTCATTGGTACATTTTAGGTATACAATATAATGATATTCATTATTGGAAATTTGCACCTTTATATAATCTCTTGGTTCTTATTTTTCCCC
>NW_004624753.1:4919121-4962860 GCF_000247695.1 Heterocephalus glaber
TTTCTCTTTCTGGTCACTAATTGCAATCTTATCTTCTATATCTGAAATTCTGTCCTCACATTGGCTCATTCTGCTGTGTAGACTTTTGATGGAGTTTTTAATCTCTTGGAAATCTGTTTGCATCTGTTTTATGGATTCCATTTGTTTCCTTTGTTTAGATTCCATCATGTTCCTCAGGTCCTCTCTAGATTTATCAATCATGTCTTGCACTATGAGAACAATCTCTGCTATTATCTGAGAAATTATTTCTGATTTCATTTTTTCCAGATCCTCTTTTGTTGCCAGTTCAGGGAGTTCAGGTGGTTGGTATCAGATTGTTTCACCTCCTTTCCCTTTGGGGTTGCTGTAGGTGGTCTGGAAGTCTGGTTTTGAGACTTGTTTATGTGTCTTCTCATTTCGATGGGGGGTGGGGGCTGCTGTTGGCACCCATGTGGCTCACCTCCTCTGAGCTGGGAGTGGTGGAATGGTGGCCCAGAGGCCCCTTCCTCTGTGTTCTATAAAAGGATTCTTAATCTGGCTAAACCTTGATAAATTTGAGAGATTTTTCTGAAGGCTCTTTGTAGGGTTTTTAAATATTAAACCTTCCCTTTAAGACAAAAACTATGGATGGTTATTTGATAAGAAAATAAAGTAAAATAATGAAAATAAGTGGTTGGTGGTTATGTACATGTCCAAACTCATTTAATTCTCCTTGTCACCCTATGAGACATATGCTGAGACCATCTTCCCATGACAATAAAGGCAGTAGGACATGAAATGGTTTTCCATGTTGCCTAAGGTCACAGAGCTAATAAGAAGAGACAGAACTTAAAGGCAGAAATTCTGGGCCCCGAGTCCTTGTGATACCCCAAGACTGAAGGGCCTGACTTGACTTACAAAAAAAGCAAGGGGCTGTCCAGTCCCTCTACAACCACATACCCTTTCCATGCTTTGAGACTGACTTACTAACATTGAAAGTAGAGGGGCAGGGAAGACTTCTACATGCAAGGCTGTGTGTTAATGTGCTGAAAATACTCTTATCAACAGGCCAACAATCTGGGTCATTTGTAGGAAAATGGATGCACCATGAGACCATAATGTTAAGAGAAATAAATCAGACACACAAGCTGAAATGTTGCAAGGTCTCTCTAATATGAGAAACCCAAATTATAAATAAAGAGCAAATAAAGATAGATAATAGGAAACAGGGAGTAGATATTTTGCAAAAGAGAAGGGGATCAAGAGATGGGGTGAGGGGAAGAAAAAGGAAGCAGTGTCATGTACATGTTCCAACTCCCCACTGTGAGTAAAATCGTCATGTATTGCAAATATGGACTAATAAAAGTAAATTTTTTTAAAAAGTCAACAAAATATTTGCCTTCCATGGCTTTTAATTTAGTGAAAAGAGTACCTAAATGAGCAAACAAATAAAGTAAAATATAAAATATACAATCTTACCTAGAAGTACAAAGAGTTCCCAGAAGAAATGGCATTTAAATTGAGACCTGAAAGGTGAACAGGAGCCCACCAAAGAGTAGCCAAAACATCATTAGCAAAGCCTAGGAGGCAGAGAGAGACCCGAGAGCAGTTTCCTCCTCCTGCAGTGTGTAGCAGGAGGAAGAAGGTGACGAGACAGGAGTTGAGAGGAGGGAGTTTATACCAAGGTAACAGAAAGTGGTTAAAGAATTAAGGAAGGGAGTCCTGTGATTAGAGTCACATTTTTATAACTTGGTAATAAAATGCACATTTTGGGTAGGGTGGTCTGGGCCTCCCCATTTCTAGTTTGTAGGAAGAGTTCCCATCACCCCCCTCTCTGTAGAAACTCAGGGCGAGGTTCCAGCAACATCCACAGACTCCACATGCAGTGATAGCTTTGTCTGCTCTGCTTCCTCCCGTCTTAAGAAACTCCTCCTTCGTTTCCGCAACTCACCCTTTTCTCTCCTTTCACTCTTCATCCACTCCTGTCAGACTTTGGCCCCCTTTACTCTGCTGAAACCTGTCTGGTCCAGGTCCCTGATCCTAAGGCTGCCAGTCCAAGGGTCACTTGGCCAGCCCTCTTCACAAGAGTCCATACTTGGGGCCAAACCTCAACTGAAAGCACTTCTTCCTGCTGGTTTCTGTGAGCCTTGGAGCTGTACAATCTACACCTACCTCATCGCTTCTCCTTCATGACATCCTTGGCTGGCTCCTCTGCCTTGCTGGGTTCAAACTTCATTTGGTAGCACATGTGGAACTCTCTGCTCTGCCCTTCTCATCTACACCCTCTTCTGAGCTGATCTCATCACAGAGAGCAACTCCAACCTGACATCTCCTGAATTTTCACTCTACACTGAGGTGGCCAGCCTGATCCTCAGCCTAGGGTAGCTGAAAGCATCAGTGCAAGACATGATGAAAGGTAAACCATGCACATTCGAAGTTTTAAGGGGTTATTGCAATCCTTATTGCAATACAGTAATTTCTTATGAGCAAACAGCAATACGTGAACGAGGAAGCAGCTAAACCACTAGGAGCTTGGATTCTGCCAGAGGAGTTTGAAAGAAAGCAAAGCAGAGCAAAGAAAATTTTGGATTGGATATAGTATGAAGTGTTGCCTTATTTGGACTATTTTGGTAGAAAGTCCCAATAACATTATGTTAATATTATCATTCATATACATAGGAACCCAAGGTGTTAGAGCTACCTTGTCTAATGGTCCCCATTTTATTTTACCAAAGGTAACCAAGACTCTATAATATGAAATTTTAGGTTTATAGCTTTCACAGAGAGGTGTTTGTTAGTTTCACAAATTCTTAGGCATACAGATTAACAGAGATATAGAACAAAATCTCAATTTTTCCCAGAAAAATAAGTCTACTCTTAGAAGCAGATACATAGTCCTGTATGCTATTTTATAACCTTTAGAATTTTATCCCAAATCATGCTTATCAGAAGACAGAAAGCAGCTAAGCTGACCAGTGATGCCTGGGATGACCTAACTAGATCATTGGTTTTGGTTCTAATGAAAGCTTTTAGCATAAAAGTGTCAATTCCAATTTTTCTCTTAAGATGAACATGAAGAATGTCTTCTGTTTTAAGATATAACGAGAATTTTAGATTTCCTGCTGAGCTGAAAAGACAAAGATGTACTTTCTAATGTGTGTTGTGATGTCAACCAGCCATGTAAACTTCATATATAGAACTATAGGAATTTTTCATGAAAAAAGCCTGAGATCTGTGGGGTTAAATGATTTGCTCAATTAGAAAAGGCTAAAGAGAAAAATTGAAGACATTGTTATTTTCATCCTCACTTCATACATTAACCATTTGTGACTTTCGTTCCCATACTTTTTAAGTAATGAAGCCTACTCATTCCTAAATGCACGAAAGCCTCATCTTTCAGCTTTAACAAATAAGAGATGAGAGAGTTGCAACCTTCTCTCCCATGAGACCTAGCGACAAAGCCCCTTCCCTGAGATCGCTCCACTGCCAGCCATGGAATTGGCCCTTGGACTTGAACTATGCTAGTATGCTTGCTAATCAACAACCCTGCTTGTTCTCTGAGTCACCCACACCAATAAGAGTGCTGTTTGAATACTACTTCGAACTGAAGTGGCGGACCATCCGTGCACATGATCAAGCCAGGGTCTCCAAGAATAACCTGGACAGCTTCCGCATGGAGCACCAGCTGCCCCTGCCCCGCACATCTATTACGCTTCTACTATGAAGCAGCCTCCATTCTCCCCTGCTCTCATCTCACCACTTCCTCCAGGAGTCTGCAAGAAAGCTGATGCTGTGGCTCTGAGGGGATGTGTGGAAATTAGCAACATTGGCCTGGGCAGTGGCCCAAGGTCTCCTTGACCAGATTCTTCCCATTCCCCTGGTCCATTCACCCCACTCCTTTTTCCATCCAGAGCAGAGCCCTCCCATCTTCTGAAGCCCAGTGAGTGTTATGTCACCTCTAACTGTCCTCTGACGCGCCCACCCATGATACCACACTGTCACTCTTCCTACATGCATGCGGGCGCGCGCACACACACACACACACACAAATGAAAACTGAAAATCACATCCCTGAATCTCAGCTAAATGACAGAAGAAAAACAAGTTAATTACATTAACTCACACCGTTCATTCATTCAATTTGAATTTCTTGAGGGAGCAGGTGATTGAGATATCATTCAACTTAGATTTCTTGCCCTTACGTCAGATAGAAAAGGCGTGACATTGACAGAGATGAATGATATCTACAAACTAACTAGGGAGAAATAGAGAATTACTCATCTCCCAGAAGTGTTTTCAACCCGAATGATTTTCACTCAATGAAAATTTTCACTTGGTAAACTATGGTGTGTGGAAGCAATGGGAAAAGCAGGAGAAGGAGCAGCTGGTAAAAAAGAGAAATTTACCTAACTCCTGCCCTTTATGCTCTCTTGATGCTTATACAGAAGCAGCAAGAACAGAGGGGAAGTGTTCATAAATCCTTTTTCTCTCCAAATGGAGGGATGAGTTTTATCAAATTCCCATTAAACCTCCAAGCACTTTGTCACTGTAACCCAGAGGATGGCCCTCGACACCATGGTAAGGGGTGAAGTGGTCTAGACAGATGGATCATGAGAAATAGATTCTTCTCATGGTAGGAACTGGACCATTCTCATTTTTGTGTCCCTAAAATGGCCAAGTACAATGTCTTGTATAAAACTGATCATTGATAAATTAAATTTCTACTGGAAGATCTAGTGAGGCATAATTGGGTACAGAAGAGTCCTTTCTCACCTACAGCCTACAATGGCCCCATTTGCAATACTTTTATGCCTCATGAAAAGGGACAGCCTTTATCACAGGGCAGATACCACTCTGCCTGATGGTGTACTAGGTGCTGCCTACCGACCTAAGAGCATAAGCATCACCTCTAACCAAGAAGCGCAGAAACCATGGTTCCTGGCCAGAATCATGGCCTCAGCAAGTTCCAAGTCTTCCCGGATTCCTTACCCCTTTATGCAGCACCCCATGTGTATCTGGGTTACCCTCTTACAGGGGGTTAGTGATAGTCACCCCACAAGCAGCCCAGTACCAGTTACGAACATCCTATATGTTGTTGTGCATTGTATCCATTACAATACTAACTCCTTTCATGCATTACAATTTCTCAGGCATTATAATTTTCTCACTCTAAGCAGATACTGGTTTAAACCAATTAACAATGCTATCTATAGCTCCTTTTAAAAAGAATGATCTATAGAGGAGCAGCAATGACATTTCAAAGGTAGAGACTGTCCTTGAAAACTGCTTTATAAGGAAAAGAAGAAGAAAAAGAAGGGTGTTCTGTTTAAGAACAAGTATCACATTTATGTTTAAATGTTTTTTATTAGGACTTGACACCATTCAATCAACCAACACACACGAAGATTTTGAACAAAGAAACTAAGAAAGGGTAATCATGATGATCCCATTTTAGATCACATGCATGTATACCTTCTACTGCTCATGAGCTGTCAGATTTTACTAAAGTAGTAATTATCTATTCAAACAGAACTTCTCTATCATGCTAAGCAGCATAAGGTGTTGACCTTTGCGCACATTTTTATAATGATCTTGCATCTTTAAAAGGGAAATTATTAACAAAAAAAAATCACTGTAAGTCTAGGGAAATAGTTCCCACTCTGAAGTTATTTTGGTAATACTAGGAAAGAAATGCATTTCTAAAATACAGTAAATGTGCTGATTGTGGATTTGGAGTCTGAACTTTTGACCAAGGGGAATCAGCCAAGTGGCAGACTATTTAATTGAAGAGAAGTAGCTACTGGGTGGCAGAGGAATTTCTGATACTTCAGTGGCCCTGAGTAATGCCCCGTGATCTCCATACAGCCCTAATAATCAGGGTCTGGGAATGAGGCTTTCCGCTCCTTTTCCCTTTACAGAATCTTAATAAATGCAGATGTTTGGAACTTCAGAACCACAAACTTGAACTCACCATCTAAAATCACTGAGATGAGTTGATCATTTTCTGTGATGGTTAAGCTTGATTGGTGTGGGGAACTACCTCGGGATCGATGGAGCACACGTCTGGTGTGTGTGGGTGAATCATGGCAGTGTGGCCTCGGGTACTGTCTCTGGTCCTTCACCCCTTTCCAATCTGGCACTGTTCCCCTGTTCTGTTTCCCCATGAACTAAGCATCATTGCTCCACCAAGCCCTTCTGCCATGATATTCTCATCTTGTAGCCCATGGACAATGTACTGAATCCCTTGAAACTTTAGGCTAAATTAAACTTCTCCAGCTTTAAGTTTTCAGTGTTGGATAGTGTGTCCCAGCAACACAAAAGCTGATTAATACAATTTTTAAAGCCACTTACTGTAAAACTCAAGAACATTGAAACACCTGATTAGCAGAGGGTTTTTTTTTAAGTGTTCTATCTCTATTAATAGTACACTTTGGTAAAAGAAGATTTAAAAACCCCATAAATTGCAACATGGAATTAAGGCTTTATAACCAAAACAAAGACTACACAAAGGTTTAAAAACCTACTACTGATAGGAATAAAGTCTCATAAATATTTTTCATAATAACCTCGCACCTTTCAAAGCCCTCCAACAGTAAAGACTTTTACAACTCAAGTAGATCAAGGGAAAATTTCCTGGTGATAGATGACATATCAAATACAGAAATAATAAACCTGGGTAAATAATTTCCATATAAAACAATAACAATCAATCACCTAATAAATATTGAATATCTATGAACAAAACAATGTGCTAAGATAACTCACGATAGCCAAGATATAGAATCAAACTAAATGTCCATCAATGGCTGAATAAATAAGATATATAGAACACTATTTAGCCTTTTCAAAAGAAGGAAATCCTACCATCTCTAACAATATGGGTGAGCCTGGAGAACATGCTAAGTAAAATGTCAGGCACAGAAAAACAAATACCGCATGATCTCATTTATATCACAAGTGTACAAAAGTTAAACTCATAGAAACAGCAAATAAAACTGGTGTCTGCCACAGGCTGTGAGGATAGAAGGAAGAAGAGGAAGTGACATTCAGGGGACATGAAACTTCAGTTAGACAAGGGAAGTAGTGCAAGAAGCCCACCGAAACTCATGGTGACTGCAGTTAGTAACAGTATACTGCAGAAAAATTCCTGAAAGTAGACTTTAAATATTCTCACCACAAAAAGTACATGAAGTCATGTACTATGTTGGCTCCGTTTAGCCTTATGACAATGTATATCTATATTAAAATACTATATTGCACATTATAAACATATAGTTTTTACTTGCTAATTACAAAAGTATAGAAATCCAAAAATCCCCTTGCTAGATGTTATGAAGCAGTTTGAAACAGAACATGAATAATCCATCAAAGAGCTTTCAATTCCACATGAAGAATGAGAACCAACTCACAAGATAAATTCTGAAAACAGAAAAACTATGTTGCTGCTTGCTTAGTTTCACCAGGCCTGGATTTCTTACCCTACAAACAAGAGGAAATAACATATATTCCATAGGATCATATGAAAAGATGCTAGGTTAATGTAATAAAGTGCCTGGGGCAGTGCCTCATAAATGACAGCAGCAGCTGAAGGCTGATGCTGCCCCTGCTTCCTGCTGCTGCTGTTAATAAACAGATCGCACTGAAGAGAGGAACCAGGAAATTTCTCTTTTACACTTGCCCAGACCTGAAGGACCGGCGCCATTTGAATTCTAAATAAATGGGGGGAATGGTGTGTTCTGAAGCCCTCCCGGAGAGGGGCGGGCAGGAGAGAGAGCCCTGGAAATGCCCCCTCACTTCCTGCAGGTCTGCCCTGGAGAGCGACCACAGCCCAGAGTCCGAGGAAGTTGAGACAGGGATTCGGGCCCAGGACAGGGTTGCCCACAGAACCTCTTCTCTTAACTGTATATTTCTTATTGTTATTCCAGGTGTTAGAAGGCCAGAGGAAAGAATAAATTCAATCTTGCCCTAACCTCCCAGAACCAGACTTCCACATTCCAGTAGAAATCAGCCCAAAATGCAGCAGAGAGCTGGGTGGGAGGGAAGCAGACTGGGCCCTGGGCCTCTGTTCTTCCCAATCTCTCTCCCTTTATCCATTGTCTTCCATTTCCTGGTTTCACCCAGAAAACTCTCCCTTTCCATACCCTAGTCCTCCGACTTGTGAACTCAAAACTGATTTACCTTTCTCCCAGTCCTCTGGATGCCCTAGAAAACAAAAATTGTGGTGTTGGGTTTCCAATTACATAAAGAAAAAACTTTTTTTTCTCCCCTTGTAGGTTCTTTAACTAGGGCCCTGCAAGCTAGCCTGACAAAGGACAGAGTAACGGGTGGGAAAGCATACAACCCGTGTGGCGTCTTTTTCTGATGTTTTTATGTGACACAGTGGCCTTCCTACAAAGAAGCAAAAGTCCCCAAGAAGTAGATAGACCTGAGAACTTATGTACTCTTTTCTTTTTTAACAAAAACCAATAAATTGTGGAGCCATAACAAGGCAAAGGGAAAAGCTTCTGAAAGAGGGTTACAGCTGAAAACCGTGGGAAAGTAAATACTTGGAGACACCACCACAAGATAAAGGCTGTCTTAGCCAGGGTTGTTGGTGTGGCTCCTTCTCTATGCCAACCTCCCATACTCTTCCTGTCTGTAAACCTCCCTGCAGAGGGGATTTATGGCTGTCTATTTCTCAGTAGTCCCTGCTTTTAGTCGGATAAGGGAAGCTCCAGGGAGGCTTTAACATCTGTTGAATCTCAAATATTTTCAGCTCAAAATAATCCATATGCCAAAGTGGGCATACTTTGGAGTAGCACAGTCTGATCCCCTTCAATTACAATGAAATATAAACAAGACAGAGCAGTAAAAATTTTCAAGCTTAAGTGCCCGGTCCAGGCTCCCTTGACATACTCCACATCCCCTTTGAAAAAGACAGGAAGATTCTCACAAAGATAGTATTTTTGCTGTCGAGTTGTTATTTAAAGTCTCTGGGTGCATGCCTGTAAGGAGAACTCATAAAGAGCACCTTTATTAATAAATCTTGGACTAGAAAATGCACATAAAAGCTTTTAGACTAACTTTGCTAAGATTCCTCTCTTTGAGATAGGCAGAGTCATGGCATAAATTCTATGATATTTTAGAGAGCAGGAGTGCAGAATATGTATTAATTTTTTATTTGTCACAGCTATCTCATTTTTTCCCTCGTGATCTTTAATAAACCTATAATTCTAAATTTACTTTTTAAGAATATTTCTGATTCAGAAAGAGAAATTACCATTGTAGACATCAAACAGAACCTTTGGAAATTATGTCCCATGCCCAACTTCTAGACAAGGAAGAAACCAAACTTGTTTTAGTCATACTACACAAAGGACTACCTCTAAATTTTCAGGAATCTGTGGTTCGCATTATAATGCTTCATTTTCAAAACAAAACAAAATAGCTCCTGTTTTTTAAAATGCTTATTACAAGTTTCATGCCAGGGTTACTACATGTCAATAGCATATGCGTCTTTCTGTATTCCAACATCACCAACATTTTTCTAGTTCCTTTAACACCCTGGGTTAGGCTTAAATGCAAGTTACTATGGCAACAGAGATAATTGTGGCTGCTTACCCCAGTATGCTCTTTATAAATCACATTTTTGAGGATAATTTTTCTAACAAAGCATTGTTTAAATTGCTTCAAGTTATAGTAATTACACTCTCAATGATAAACATCAGAGTACAGAGAAACACAAATTTCCACCCAGGGTTACAATGCTGGCCGCAGGTGCGTGTGGTTTTATGGAGTGGCTCCTGGCCACTTCTGGTCCACACACATTGCCATGGGTTCTCGGCAGGATAGTGGAGCCATCGCACTTACAGCAGCTTTGTACTATGGCAAACTGTTCACACTGTCTTTTCCCTTCACTTCACTTATTTTCTATCTGTGGTACTTCCCTGTGTTGCATGAAGATGGCCTCTTCAGTACAACTAAGGTGAAGAGCCCTTATTTTTTACTAGTAATTTATTTCATCCATTAGAATTTTTTAGTACTTAACTTGTCACACTTGGTTCCAACTTGCTTTATACGTTTGTATCAGGGTGGCCTCCAGGGGATTTCTACTGGACAAGGCTGCAATCATCCCACAGCTCAACTGGAGGTGAATGATACACTTCCAAATTTACCAGCTGTCAACTGGCTTCACTCCCTCCTGGTTACTGGCCCGGGCCTCCTTCTGTTCCTGCCACTGGGTTCTCCATAGAGCAGTTACAATATGGTAGCCTCCTTCCCCGAAGTGAGTGGCCCAAGGGAGAGGGAGCACAGGGAGAGAGAGAGAGAGGGAGGGAGTCCCAGCCAAGAGCAGCCAAGACAGAAGCCTCATCTTTATATAGCCTCACATCTGAAGCAAAATCCTACCACGTCCATGGCATTCCATTCATTAGATGTGAGTCTTTAAGGCCTGCCCATACTCAACAGGAGGACATTAAATGCTACTTCCAGAGAGTAAAGGCATAAAAGAATTGTGGACATATTTTTTAAGCCACCATGGTATAAATAGTAAGTGTTAGCTATTATTTTACTTCTGATGCTTTTCTAAAACCTGCTGTGGCTAATAGAACCTTAAGACATTAGTATGTTTCTGTTCTTCTCTTGTATTTCCCCTTTTCTCTCTCAGCAAGTAATGGGCCAGGGCCTCACGTCCTCCAGGGACTTACGTGGCTGAGGGAAAACCGGAACTGGCCCACAACTACCCGTGGCTTTGGCTTTACAAAATTGTTAACTGTTCTGAGGGATTGCTGGTTAACATGAATATAAACAATAAAATATATTGTTTTCTAGCATTCTATGAACTGGAAATTGTTATTAACTCCTTAAACTCTTATATCTGATTTACTATAGCACATTGTCTTCATTTGTTGTATAAGTTAGAGCTTGCTGTATATGAAATAGAAATTGGGGAAAGATGTTATAAATACAGAATGGAGATATGCATTTGATAAATACAGTGCTACAGTTCTATATTTATTATAATAAACACAGAGCAAGAGTTCTGGTCAATAAAATTCTGAACAAAATGATTTCTATTATATCAAAATCTTATGCATATTTCAGTAAAATAGCATTTAGCCACATAACTCAACCTTTTTAGAGTTTGTTATTGCTATTGTCTTGTTTTACTTTAAAGAGACAAACCTCAGTCTTTCTCTCTCTGTACACACATACACATTATACACAAACATACAAGAAGTGCAAAGATGTTTTTCTCTTACATTTCTTCTAATTAAAAAAGTAAACGTTCTGAAGGCCCAAAATGTGAAAAGTCCAAAAAAGTCCAAAGAAGAAGAAAATAGACTACATAATCACCCAAAGACATATGTTTGTAACCTTTTCCCTATACTAGTTGAAATGACACAGTACATATGTTGTCTATACCATGCTTAACATTGTAGCATGTTTTCTGCCTTCATTAAGAATCCTCAGATATGTGAAGAAATCAAGAAAGTAAATGAAGCTTAAAACAAAATAAGTTGCAGACTTATACTCATTTAACCAGAAAATAGGCTAACTGAATTCGGAGCATGCAGGGACATTTGCATAAGAAGTCAGTAGCATTCAGGTCTGTGTATCTCAGATGTTTACCGAATGCCTAATACCTGACAATCATAAGGAAAGAGTTTCTAAGACAGCTCTTGACCTCAAGGAACTGAGAATTTACTTGAAAAAGCAAAATTTTAAAACACCCAACAGTTTAATAAATGATAATGCAAAGCAATGTATAATCAGGAATCCAGAGAATACACAGGGCTGACCGGCATGAGCCTTCAGGGGTGGAAAGACCCCAGCAGGCCTGCCGGGAGGTCCAGGACACAGTGACGGGGCGTCACACGCAAGCAGGGCTCCAGGGAGGGGCGCGGGAGACAGCCCCTCGTGTCTGCTGGCCTGCACTCCTTCCGTTGATTGGCACATATAAAACTGGAGTGTGAACCAGAGGCGAAATCATACGTTCATGACTGCAAAGCTCAAAATGACGGGCTGCTGTGAAGGACTCCATGTAAGCGCACTGACAGTCCCCAAGGTGATGCAGACAGTTTCCCTAGACTTCTAACCAAAAGACGTGGTGGATTCTGAGTTCAAAATACTTATACGTCTTTCTTAAAACTATGGAAAAGATATTTTAATGTGTTTTAAATGGCTGAAAAGAAATTTTTAAAAATTCTCTGTGCCAGGCCTGGTGGAGGACACCTGTAATCCCAACACTGGGGGAGGCTGAGACAGGAGGATCACAAGTTGATCATAAGCCTGGGAAGTTTACCAACTTAGCAAAATCCTGTCTCAAAATTAAAAAATAAAATAAAGATGAGATGTGTGATGTATCTCAGTACAAAAGCCTTGGGTTTGATTCCCGGTACAAAAAAAATGAGAAACCAAAAATTAATGTTAATTAATTAAAATTTGAATTTTCTAGGATCAGAATTGAAGAACGTCTTGAACAAACATAGTCGATTGTTCACTATTAGAGTTACTGTTAAAGTTGTTACAGTAAAACTGAAACTACATCACACTCAAAATGAAGATCAACAGAAGCAGAAAAAAATACATATGCAGAAAAAAATCTACGATGCATTATGTTCTAGAGTGCAGCTTTCCAACTCTCCTATAGTGCCTAAGTCAAATACTGAGCAAGAGGCCAGGGATGTGGCTCAGCAGCACAGTGCATGCCTGGCAAGCACAAGGCCCTGAGTTCAATTCCCAACATCCCGATACCAAAAAAAAAAAAAAAAATTGAGCAGCGATACATTAAGAACTACAGCGGTTTTTATTTCCATTGTGCAATATGGGTAAGATTTTTTTCCTTGCTTAACATCCTTCATAAACTTTAATTTCTATGAAGTTAAAGTGTTTTACACTGTAACATTTAGTATCTAGTCATAGCCTTAGCAAATGAAAAAATTATGCTACTGTGTAACATCTAGAAAACCAATCACATTAGTAATGAATCTTGTTTCAAATCATTGAGTAATTGTTACAAATTTCCTTCATTTAGTATTATCATCCAAAAGACACTGAAAAGGAAAAATATGACCACTCAAAGACTCAGTAGCCAAAGGACAATTATAAATTATAAATTAGGTAAAAAAAGAGATGGCTGGAAAATATTTAAAAGGAAATAAAATAAAATAGAACTAAATCAAACCTTTTTGTTAGTAAAAAGCTCAACTTATGTGGCAGAAAAGTGAATTCACGACATGAAGAATAAACTTTAAAAGTTCTCCCAGAATGCAATGGAAAGGGGAAGAGATTTTTAGAAATTAGAGGAAAACAATTTTTGGAAAAAAGAAATAAGATATTTCATAATGATTACATTTGTGTTCCTGAGAAGAAAACCAAACAAACAAAAATAGCTATCAGAAGCAGCAAGGCATTAAGAACTTGTTGGAAATTGTTGAAATACTATACCTAAAAATGAAGATTAAAGAAGTTTACCAATCACATTCAGACTGTCAATTAAATGAATGTGCTACATCCTGAGTAAAAATTTTAATCACCACGCTGTAATTAAACCAGTTTGTTTATGTTTATGTTTATGTTTACCATATGCACTCATCTGCTGCTGCTGGTGATGTTCTGGCTCACCTTGGACACATAGGGATTCCAAATCAGACCTCACTCCCTTCGTGATTGGCTCAGATTGCACTGGAAAATACTCTTCTGAGTCACACTGTGGATCCATCAATCAACAGGTAAAACACTGCAGTCAAAGGAGATGATTCAAGGTCATCATCATTTTCCAGGCGAAGGGTTCAACTTCAGTCCTACTGCAGTGCAGAAAGTCCACCACAGCCAGGCACCACAGGCAGAAGCAATGTCTGATACTGAAACAGCATATCGAACCTACAGCTGGGGGCTGACAGGGGAGGTCATCACCGGTCACAAACAAGTCCAGTGCCTCCAGTGCCCAGGGTCCCTTCGGGCAGTACGTTTGGTGCATATGTACTCTTTTTGTGCCTGAGGCCATTATGAACACCCTGGGGTCTCCAGGAAAGTTAATTCTTGAGTTTCTACATCAAAATCCAAATTATGGTTAACAAACTACAACTGAAAAATAAAGGGGAAAAAAGTCCCAAGCATAAATTACCCACTGTTTACAAATTTTTAAAAACCCTCAATAAGCTGTCTCCCTAACAGCACCAATTGGCAAAAGTCTTTAGATCAATGTATATAGAATTTACAATATAAAGATTATGAACCAAGACTGCCCACAAAGACATTCTCAGGAACAAAAATGCCCTAAGAGCCTACATGTGTAGAAAAATCCTCGGAAAAATTACTAGAGGAAATACTGCAAACAAGCTGCATGAAAAATTTTAATAATTAATATTTCAAGTATACAAAAGGCCTCTTGAGACTTAATTCATTAAGTTTGAATTTCAAATTTAGAAAAACAGCTGGTCATGTTTCGTCAGGAATATTCAATAACTTGGAGACACATCTTCATAGACTTGCTCGTCTGTTTCTCTCCTGCTTCAGGGTTTCCTTTCCCCAACAATTCCAGAGACTGTTTCTCAGGGCCTACCTACACCCCAGAGATCAGCGAGAGCCCTCACCTTGTTTGATGATAGGACACATTACTTGACGAGGTTGGACTCCAGCTAAATGAAGTTAGGACACTGGACTGGGAAAAGCAACTCAACTAGAAATTTCTCCTCTCCAGACTCAGTCTCTTTTTCCCTCAACACACATGTTCAGAAGTTCCTGGGGGGAAAGTGGAAACTATTTTCATAGTCAGGCAACCTGGAAACATTTTCTATCTCTTTAAAGTTCTTTTTTTTTTTTTTTTTTTTGGTACTGGGGATCAAACTCAGGTCCTTGGGCCTGCACAGCAGGCAAAATCACTGAGCTAAATCCCTGGCCCTAAAGTTTATTTTTAACGCCTTGCATCACTCAAAGATGATTTTTCTAGGTTTTAAAGATAAATATATAAATGTCTGTCATGAGTTCCCCTGCAGGAAGTCTGTTATGTCTGTGTCTAGAGGTCCCCTCAAAAGCCCCTCAAAGCCTCATAGCTAGGGCTTTTCAGGGGTGGGTGGATCTAGTGTGTGTGATGTTGGGATTGATTCATGGTGTAATGCTAGGATTAAGAGTGCTGGGATCAAGGGTGTGAGTGCTACCTGGCCTAAGGGCAAGTAACCTGGATAAGCTGTAAGGGACAGAAAGAGGCTTGTCCCTGCTGATCAATTTGCTTGCTTGCTTTGCTGCCTTCCACCCACTATGAACTGTTTCTCCTCTGCAGTGCCCCTCTGCCATGCCACCCTCTCTTGGAGCCTCCCAATTATGGTCTCTACAAACCATGAGCCAAAATAGCTCCTTTAACTTTGACTGTTGGGTAGTTTGTCTCAGCAACAAGAAAAAGTCACTAAAACAAGCTCCTCCCTCAAAGTTTTATAGTATCTCTCTATTCATTATGCCAAAAATCACTGCTTCCTGTGAACTTCTAAGTATATACAAATATGCAAAGAAAAAGGGATATAATTTAAAAGTATCAAATAATAGTTTTTTCTTGGTTGGTTTCTAGATTATTCTTATCTTCTTTACCTTTCAAATGTTCACTATATCTACTGATATATTATTAACTCAATTATAAATTATCACTATACTAATTTTATAATCAAAAAAGTTGTTTTGATATCAATATGTAGCATAATATCTAAACCCCAATAAATACACATATACAGAGAAATGTAACAGTGATTCGCTCAGAGAAATAGATTTTGGGTAGTCTCTCCCTCTTGTGTAGTTTTAAAACTTCCTGTAATGATATCAAACCATTTAATTACAGAAAATGCTATTCTTATAAATCTCAAAGGTACAGAATAACTTTGAGGAACATATACTCACCCATACCATAAAATATTTATAGTGTTTGTCACTATTTTAGTTTTAGAATTTAATAGACTATCGGGCACTCTCCAGAATAAGCCACCTGGTACTCAAATAAATAAAATAAACCAAGCAGCAGTGGAGAGGTGACATTGAAAGGCTGTTTTGTCACGCTGCATAGGCCACAAGAGAGCAAAAATTGCTTTAATTACTCATCATTTGAATTTCTGATAGATATTATGGCAAAATTTAAAACTTGTAAATTTACCTTGGCAGCTTGACAACAGGCTCATTTACAGTCTTTTGAGGGAATTGCAAATTTCCCATGCTTTGATGTGGGGGGTGGTGGCATTTTTCATCTGAGAACATGAGATGGATTGAGGGCTGAACATTAGTCAGAATATATTTTTAACCCATTAAAAGCCCAAGTCCTCACATAATGCTGTGAGAAAAAAAACTAGTTTTAGATTTATAAAATTTAAAACATGGTCAAACACCATAGTCACAAGTTTTTTAATCTAAAATTTTACAATTGAAAAAAATTTACTTTAATCATAAGATAAATGCTAAGTTATATTGACACCTTTCAAAAATCTCAAGTTCTTATGACTAATATTATGAGCAGTTTAGTTTCTTGAAATACAAAGCTTTTTCAATCTGAGAACGTAAACTCCATAAATATTGGAAATTTCTCTCCTTTCCCCCCTTGTTTTCCATTCAGGGTCCAGGTCAGCACCATGAACATGTGGAATGTTAAATGAAGCCCACCTCTCAGGAATTCAGCAGAGGTGGCCCAGGCCAAGTTACAGAGCAAAAACGCAAGTGTGAAAACATCTATTCAGTGGTCATGAACACATGGTGCACATGCCATGCCACAGTGGGCTGCTTGTTATCATGGAAAGAGCTAACAAGTTCGCCATCACTCGGTGAAGATGTTTATCTGTGGATGCTTTGAGAGCAGGGAAAGACTTTTTTATTCATGGAAGAGATTCAGAACTCCAGGTATGTCTTAGAATGTTTACACCAGCCACATGTCAAATACACCTTGGGTGAATATCAAGCTTGAATATTCATCTCAAGGGCAAAAAGGATTCAAAACAAAGGACAGTTTAATTTTTATTTTTCAAAATGCAAATTTAGGGCCAGGGATTTAGCTCAGTGGTTCTGCCACCTGCCTCGCAAGCGTAAGGACCTGAGTTCGATCCCCAGTACCAAAAAAAAATATGCAAATTTACCTTCTTCTTGGTGGTTGTGTCCATGGTGACCCTTTCCATATCCATATCAGATATTTTCCTTAAAAGCCAATAAAGCAGAATTTGATGTGAGGGTAAAGATAAGTACTAAAGAATGATCTTATTTCCATTTCAAAGCTTCAGGGTCATAAGAAAATCAACATAATTAAAACTAAGACCACTGGATGAGTGAACTCAATGCCTAAGTGTGTGTTAGAACAGGATGCTAGCCCTCTCTGGGAGGTTTTCAACTTTAGCCTCATGCTCTCCAGTCTCTAGGCACATCTTGATGTAGTTACCTGTCTGCATATGTTCCTCAGTATTCAAACTCAGCAACCCGGGAAAGGTGCCAACACACAGGAAGAACTAGCTATCAGTTCATTATATCTGCTCATGTCCTCTTCTGACTCTGATCCAGAGGGCTCTCGACTAACATAGGAAAGAAAAGCAGAATAAAATAGTGACTTTGTCTTCTTAATAAGGAACTGAAATGCAAGCACAGATCCAAACAAATAATGTTTTCATTATCTGACATCAATTTTCTCATGTGATTAACTTGAACTATGCAAAGTTTAAATTTAGCCTGCCAGTTTTAAAATTTGTGTGTTTATTTGTGCCTTTTACCCTTTTACTTTGGTGTCTGGGGGTCTTGATTTAACAGAACTGGTTATCCAGGTCCCACCTCATTTCTCTAATGCAGCAAAACCTCAGGCCTGAAGTAATGGTTCAGCTCTTTTTTCCAACTCCAGAGACTTTCCATGTTCTTGGCATTAGGCATCTTTTCATCTTAAGCTCCCTGAACATCAGCTGAAACTGGGTAGCTCCATATTGTGGAATACAGAAGAGCCAGTTTGTGGGTGCTGCAATTGACACCCAGGCCCATGAAATGACTTCCCCAGCATCCACGGTCACACAGCATCAGGGGATGGATATAGACTCTACAGTGAGAACAGCAACTATATTTCCTCTCTGATGCAAATCTGATTTTTTAAAAAAAGACTATAAGGAGATAACAAAAATGCAGAGTGATAATAAAATCAAGAGCTCCCATCTACTAAGCCAGGCATCACTCTCAGCCCTCTAATGGATTAATATAGTATTGTAATCCATGTAGCAATCCTTTCAGAGAAGTCTTATTCTTCTCCCCACTGTTCATCTTCCATGGTCACTCAGCTAATAAGCAATCACCAGGAGCCCAGATTTAAACCCGGGTCTCACCCCAGGAGCCATGCTCTGAACTTTTATGGTGCCACTTTTCTATGACTGGTTTTATACCAATGTATTTTTTTTAAATATAAGTCATAGGGCCAGGGATTTAGCTGAGTGGTTTCGCCGCCTGTTGTGTAAGCACAAAGACCTGAGTTCGATCCCCAGTACCAAAAAATAAATAAATAAAATAAAATAAAATATATGTCATATATTTTCAATGTTTCCAAATCCAAAATGGTGGATTAAGTGACTTTTTTTCTTCTGGATTCGCTTAAGTAAAAATGGATCTAATTATATTTTTAATGACAAAAATTAAATTATTTATTTAAATGATAAATGCATCACCTTAACCTGAAAAGAATCAAGTCACATGAAAAACAAGAATATTTGACTGCCATAGTCACCAAGAAGGCATAAACCTGTAAATTAAAATTTATTTCAGCAACATAACCCTATATTTAATTCATGAATGAGTTTCTTCCTTTCTGGGGGGTGGGGAAGCAAACATGCCATCAGAAGGCATGTATAAGTTTAAAGCATTTTCACTAGACTCTATTAAGTATTAACTTCTTCATTGTCTACCATTTGTTCTGATCTTGGTCCTGTCACTTAATGTTTCAATATTTGTAGGTTGTAGATGACTTTGAGAAAACTGGTATGAAGGACTTACCTATTCCAAAAGGGAAGAATAGGGAAATGGAAAAGAACTGATTCAAAACAAGAATGAAATCCAGCAAGACAAACATTAAGTCCTGTAGATCCATGCCCATCATCTGGGGCACATGGTGATGAAATGTGAATTCCAGAGGGATTACATGCCAACCCCCACCCCACTACTGTGTTGCTGGTTGCAGCCTATACACTCTCTTGTGGCTTGTTTCATTCTCAAGCTGCAGCTTTCCTCCCACATGTTCCATGTTCCTAGCATCTCCAATTCCTAGGGTCACCACTGCACTTTTGGCTTCATTAACACAACTTCACTCACATCCCTCTCAGAGACCACTTACTTGGAATCACAGACCTTCCTTTGAAATCTAGGTGGAAGTTTCCCTTACCCCATAATTCTTGCATTTTTTATGTCAGCAAAACCACTATCACATGGAAAATACCAAGATCTGCTGTCTGCAGGAGCAGTAGCCAAGCCCCTTTGGACTATGACTGCAGTGGCCTCTGAATACCTGGATGGCTGAGCATAGAAAAACAAATCCTGGGGAAGCAATTCGCTAGGAGGTCCTTTTTTTTTTTTTTTTTTGGTACTGGGGATCGAACTTGGGTCCTTGAGCTTGTGGAGCAGGCGGCAGAGCCACTGACCTAAATCCCCAGCCCTTAGAAAGTCCTTCTTAAGGAGGGGTCCCAAGGGCTCTCATCTCAAAATAAAGTTTGACATTTTTACACCCTTGAACCTGGGTGAGGTCTTGCTGATTCCTGAGATGCCCTTAAGGCATCTTTCTTCTTGTCTCTGTACAAAGTACTTTGGGTTCTTTTTTTATGGAGCTAATCTCTTCAGCAGTCATACTCTCCTTTGGCTCCAACTTTGCATTTGTTTCCTTCTGGGCATTTTTCTGCTCTGCTTGGCCCTCAATTTTCATTACAAATTTGGCTATGTACAGATCAGGGGGACTCCACAATGGCTGTCTCACACTGGAGGCCCTGAAGATCCAGTAACTTCTCAACCAAGAAGATAGAAGACACAGAACAAGAGGAATCTAAATCCAGCACCAGTCCAAGGTTGAAAGAATAAAAAGTCGCTGGAGAATCACTGGCATGAGTCTGTGTAGGAAGGCTGGAAAAACTGGAGACTGGTTTCCAAAGGCAATGGCAGTAAAAGATGAACTCCCTTAAGCTGACAAGCTCTTCAAAAACACTCCAACTTCCCTCTTCTTCCCCTTTTATTCCATCCAGACTAGAAGCCTCTTGATAGGTGTCACTTATACCTGGGGTGGGTCTTCCTCCACCAGTTTACTTGCCTATATGTCAATCATCGACAGACACACCCAGAACTGTGCTTTCCTAATCTGGTAGACATTTCTTAATCTAGTCAAGTTGCCACATCATGATTAATGGTCACAATGCGCTAGGTTGAAATTCAAAAGTATACACCCTGTTCTCAATATTTATAAGAAGCTGAAAAAATGAGCAAGTTCCAGAAGAAAAGTACAATTCTGAGTGAGTTTGTTTAAAGGTTTTAGATTTCAGAGATGGCTTAAGGCTTTCTGAGGCTGGCCTCAGCCTCAAGCTCCATAGTAGAAGTAGTACACTGAGGCCCATATCTACCCTATAACTCAGTTTTTAAAACTTTGACTCTGAAATTAATTTGGATTACTTTTTAGAATTCAGAAAGGTCAGAGAAGCACAAACAAGAAAATAAAAACCATGCACTGACAAATCACCAGAGTAACACACATTAAGATGTTGGTAAATTTACTGCCAATAAGGCTTCAATTTGTTTGTAGATTCACTGTTCTGTAGGTTGGAATTATTCTGACCCAATAAGACACTCTGAGCAATTTTCCCTTCTCTGTCATAACTAAATTACATGGCTTATTACAGTGTAATAAAGATGCTTCCTCCAGATAATCAGAGCAGTATTTTGTTGTGCCTTCTCATTAAGGGCAAAAGTTCTGCCTGACTGACAACTGTCAGTGGGTCAACTGATTATGTTCAGCAGGAGATAATTGGAAAAGCTGCCTCCATTGCCACCTCAGCTCAGCAGGTAAGGATGACACATGTGAGAGACTGTCCATCTTAGCAGCTCAAGGAACAGGCAGCAGGAACTGGGAACATCTGAGTGGTGAGGCTTAACAAGAGCTCCAACCTCCTCTCCCCACACTCAAAGAAAACCAACCAATCTCTTAGTTTACTCACAGATTAAAACCCCCTCAGGACTGACTCACGAGTTATCTCCCAGAATTTAAAGCAACCCAGTTCTATTTAGCTCTCTGCAGAATCACCACAGGCAGGCATGATGAGACAATTTCAGGCCTGAGGTAGTTAGCAGATGGGGAGAAGGGATAATATCTCCTTATTTAGCATCCTCAGTGCTCAGGTTCTCCTCCCAGTGAGGCATCCCTGAGTGCAAGGGTTTACACGGGCTGTACAGGTGAGTGCCTGGGTTCAGGTCCCTGAGGCTGCTACTAAGCTAAATTAACTCTGCTTTGCAAATAACATTTACAAAGAGTCTAACAATACATAGCACATAATAAGTGCCCAATCAATATGAGTTGTTATTATCTATTTATCCAACAACTATCAGCATGGCAGTGAAATGCTCAGAAGATATTCCAATGAATTAAAAATTTTAAAACAAAAAATGCTAAATAACCAGAAACACACAGAATTTCCCCCTTAAGGACTACTCTTGTAATCTTATTTATAATGTCTATATGTATTTATTTAAAGAAATTAATGGCTAAGATCCTGACTGAATTATCAAAATTATGAAGTGATGATATCCTAATTTCTGACACTGAGAATCTTTCTTAATTCTTATTCGTCACGTTAATGGAAAAAATATCTTGTCCAGAAGTTTTCTGACTCTGAGAAATTGTCTGATTTTACAGTAACTCTCTTACCAACTATAATTATATATTCTGGAAAAAATTAAAAAGCAATCAATTAGGGCCCAGGATTTAGCTCAGTGGTTCGGCAGCCTGCCTCACAAGCGCAAGGACCCGAGTTTGATCCCCGGTACCAAAAAAAAAAAAAAGAAAAGCAACCAATCAAAGTCATTGTAGAGTTACCCAAAAGAGGCAAAATTGAGAAAGCATTCAGCACTTAGAAGGAGCAACTACAGTAAGCCCCACACTATTCTATTCAGTTTGTCCCTTGAGGACCCTTTCCCACTAATGGAATTGATGATTATCTCCAGTAAAGATCCTTCATCTTGTTAGCCTGAGTATTTTTAGACTGCTGGAGAAATCTCAATGTAATGGAATCTTAAAATCTAAAAATTTACTGTCCTCAATTTCTTGAAATTTATCTGTGCAGGGTGAGCGTCTAAGGAACTCAGAAGGAAAGGGAGGTCTGGACAGCTGAAAAATCTACGCATAGAACCCAGAAGCCACTGTGAAGGAAACAGAACTTCCAGTTCAAGACCTTCCAAATTCAGCTTTGCTAAATGTCTCAGATTTCATTAAAATTCCAGAAAGGCTAAGTCTCGGAAGTAAAGACTTCCTCTCCAACTCCTTAAACATCATGCTAAGTAAAGGAAGACAGCTACAAAATACTAGATATTACATATTCCATTTATATGAGTGGCTAGAGAAAGTACATTTATAGAGAAAGAAAGTAAATTGATAAGGACATGGATAGATGTGAGCATTATCGGCACAGGTTACAAGGGCATTTTTGGAGTGATGGAAATGTTCTCAAACTGGGTTATGAATAAATAAAATTTGTTACATCACACAACATCATCTTTTTTATTCTCTTAAAAAAAGAATAAAATTCTAATACACATGCTGCAGTGTGCATGAATACTGGGCGACATTACACTATGTCGAGTAAGCCAGTCACAAAGGACAAATTCTGTATGATTCCACTAACACAAGGTAGCTAGACCAGTCAAGTGCATAGAGGCAGAAAGGACAAAGGTGACTATGGGAGCATAAGGAAGTGGGAGTTTTGCTTACTCGGGACATAGCTTCAGTTTGGCAAGATATAAAAGAGTTGTGGAAATGAAGAGTGGCAACAATTGCCCAACAATGGAATGTACTTCATGCTCCTAAACTGCACTTTAACATGGACACAATGGTAAATTTCTTCTTATGTTTACTTTACCAAAATTTATAAAAACTACATCGTGGCTATGGCTGCACAAGTCCATGAATTTGCCAAAAATCATGGAATTGTATACTTATAATAGGCAAATATTATGGTATGTAATATTAAGCTATTTAAAAGACCCTGAGGAAAAAAGAACCTCTTCAAAGATGGAGAAAATCATCCTCGGACCAAGGACAAAACTAGAAGAGAACCAATCTAAGGCTAAAATCAAGATTTCCCAAGTTCAAGGTGATCATCTAGTAATACCACTATTCTTTGGAACAAAACTTAACACACTTCAGAGGAAGATAACAGAATTTAGATTATCTATAATGCACAATTGTCAAGGTCAAGTATGCAATAAAAAAACCACAACCCATTTGAAAAATTTTAAAAATGTGACCCACTTTTCATCATCAAGAAAAAAATTCCTCAATAGAAATGAGACCCAGATGTTGAAATTAGCAGAAAGCCACTTTGAAATAACTCAACTATTCAAATAATTAAGAATCCTGTAGAAAATGATTAGTAGGAGAGCCAAGAATATGGGGAATTTTAGTAGATTTATGCAATTTAGAGAAAATTTAAGAAAGAAAAGAAAAAGTAAAGGAAAATACTGGAATTGGAAAATAGAATATTTTAAATAAATTCATGGTATGCCCTTAAAAGAATATTGGACAAGAAAAAAAAGAGAGAAAATAGAAGGAAAAATGGAAACAAAGCTTTTGTACATAAGGAAGGGAAGAGGGACTCAAGGGGGGTGGCGGAGAAGAAGTAAGATGTTATCATGTACAAGTACAAATTCCCTACCACAAATGTTATCGTTATGTATATCTAAAATGTACCAGGGCCAGGGATGTAGCTCAGTGGCACTGTGCTTGCCTGGCAAGTGCAAGGTCCTGAGTTCAATCCCCAATATCAAAATAAATAAAATAAAATAAAATGTACCATAAATGTTTTGCTTCAAAAAAATAAATTAAATTAAATTTTAAAAAAAGAACATTGGCCATCACAGAAAATAGGATTTGTGAATTTGAAGAAAAGCAAATAAAAGTCACCTAAACTGAAAAGCAGAAAAATAAGAGATCTTAAAAAGAAATAGAACCTGGCTGGGGATTTAGCTCAGTGGTTCTGGCACTTGCCTCTTAAGCGCCAGGTCCGGAGTTTGATCCCTGGTACCAATAAATAAACAGATAAATAAATAAATAAATAAAACCTGAAGTACCTATGGAATGGAATAATATCAAACATCTAAAATATATGTATTTGGCATCCCAAAAGGAAATAAGAGAACAAATAGGGCAGAAGAGTATATTTGCATATTTGAAGAAATATAGGCCCCAATTTTTCAACATTTGGTCAAAATGAGAAATCCAAAAATCTGAAAAGTTTAGTGAACCCCAAGCAAAATTAAAAAGAGTAACACCTGATGATATTGTAGGTAAACTTTTTTGAAGTACAGAGGAAAATCCTAAAAGCAGTCCATTTACAAAGATTCATGTCACAAATGGGTATACAATAATAATAACGGCTTTACATCAGAAAGAGTGGAATCTAGAAGACAACGGAAGAGAAACTTTAAAATGCAAAAAAGAAAAAACCTCAGACAAGCATTCCATACCTAGCAGAAGCAACTCCAGTGAAATAAACATATTTTCAAATAAACCTTCACTGTAAGAATGGTAAAGGAAGTTCTGCAGGCTGAAGAGAAATGATGTCGAATACCATTTGGGTCTACAGTTAGCAAAGAAGAGGGAGGGAAATGGTTAACTATCTGAATAGGTGATTTTTCTTTCTGCCATTACATTCTTTAAAAGTCCGTTGGCTAATTCAAAGATGGCAATAATTTATTGTGGGTTTATTATATACTTACGGGTAAAAATAAGAAAATAGTACAAAAAGTGGGAGAAGGTGTTAATGGGATTACACTACTACGAGATTCTTACCTTCCATGAAAAGTAATATAAAATTAATTCAAGTTAGAATGTAATTGGCAGGGATGCCTATGGATATTCCTAGAAGAATTCTTTTGGTACGCCCAGGTTTAAAAGATACCTGAAATGAATTACAAAAATAAAAATTAAAACCCAATTTTTTGGTCTTACTTGTACAATGTATTTGAGTAAAGAAGCTTTTTGTTTTTTCCTCAATAATGGGGATTGAAGCCAGGGAGCACTGAGCTACGTCCCTACCTTCCACCCTTCCTATTTATTTTGTTTTGAAACAGTCTTGCTAAGTTTTCCAGGCTGGCCTTGAACTTGTCAGTCTCCTGCCTTAGCACCCCCTCCCCTAGTAGATGAAGTTATACACATGCTCCACCACTCCTAGCAAGAAGCATCTATTAAAATCACAATGCATCTATGAGTTCTTTAAAATTTAAAAAGCTATCTACAAGGGATATGTTTGGAACAGGAATGTGAGCTATAAAATTCCTCATCTCATGAGTTGAGCAGTCTGAACTGGTAAACTAATGAGTAATAGACTTGAGGTAATAAATCACAAGTGAGCCATCTGTTAATATGCTCTGTTCCAGAACTGAAAGGGAATACTTGGCTTCTTCTTTTCTTGAATACCTCTGGGAAAAAATTTTGTCAACAGTGTGATAACATGGAAATGTAATATTCTGCACTTCTGATTCTCTGATGAGTGAAACATTCCACTGAGAAAGAGGAAAAAATGAAATTTGGAAACATGAACAAAACCCTGGGAATATAAATTAATATACAATTGAACACAGATAACTGTATTAGCCACAATCTTGGAAGACCTCTTCACAGAAAATAAAGTTTCTCAGCTTTGGCAGAAAGCAACTTTCAACTACAGTACTTTCTTAAGTATAAGAACTAAAATTATCTTTTGGATATAAATAACTGCATTTTTGGTTGAAGCAGTAGAACCTAAATCTATCTGGCTATCTTAAAAAATAAATGGAAAGATTGAGAGCTTATAAAATAAAAAGCAATGCTAGAGAATCTCGTTAGGAAAACAGGAAATAATGAAAGAATTTCAACACAGAGCACAGAGCAGCATCAGCCCAAGCCATAGCCTGTCACCATTATTACACGGAGATGAACTCCAGATTCATGAGTCATTTTCTAAGGTGAAAATTTTCAGAGAGAGTACCTAAGTGGCTGAACTAAGTTACATGTGATTCCCTAGTTATGAAGAACCTGACTTCCTCAACCTCTAAAAAGAGAGGCAATATCCACCGAGACTACCTATAATTGGAAAGTTCCAAAAATGGAGAGTGGAAGGGATTAGTGACTTTTCCATCTCTGTGAGAAAATCACCCTATAAGAAGAGATGGTTTCTTTTGGTTCCTAGTTTCAGAGGTTCTAGTCCACAGTCACTGTATCCCCTTCATGGGCAAATCCCTAATGACCTAACTTCCTCCCACTAGACACCATCTGCTGGAGGTTCTGCTATCTCTCAATAGTGCCACAGGCTGCGGACCACATCTTTCAACACATGGGCCTTTAGAGGACACTCTGGATCCAACTGTAGCATGGGATATGAACAGGAGTGGGTATGAAATACCAAACAATTTTTAAAATCACATATCTACCTCAGTTCACCCTGTTTGTCCGTAAATGGTTCTCCTGCCTCACAGTGTTAGTCTACTGATGAGTTCGTGGCTGATGTGCTGTGAGGAGGTGGGGCTTGGTCCGAAGAACTGAGTGATTGAGGGCGTGATCCCCAAGAGAACTGAGAGCACTCTCTCCCCTCCTCAAAAGGAAAATACCTAAATTAAGTCGTTATTGTATCTTGGCTCTTAAACCAGAGTCTCTGTACATTTTCCCATATCTGAAGCATGTGGTCTAAACACAAGTAGAACCACAAATAGTGCATCTTATAAAGTATGGGAAAGAGAAGAAAAATTAGTCAAAATATTTATTTATCCTTATAGAGTAGACAATCAAATATCATAGAAGCTACAGTCCTCATTTCTGCAAATAACCAATGACAGCTATTACTCTGTTTTGCTTTCATCCCTGTGCATTCCACATTCCCTTTGCTTCACTCAGCACAGCCTGTTAGAGTTCTTTGCTTTGTGGTGTTGTGCAAAGCTTATTAATAGAGGTAACTGAGCCCCTTATAGCACTGCCTAAGGCCAAGTCCTCTTTCTCAATTCTACAATGCAGCAATCACTTTTATCCTGCTGGCCCTTGGGTGTGATGAGATTGAAAGGGCTAAATGGTAGCACAGCACCCAGTCCACTGACACCATTATTACACCCAAGTTGGAAGCATTCCTACCTTGAAATTAAAAAACTTGAATGAGCTAAACCCAGTATGCCAGGATGTTATGGTGTGGGTCTGAAATGTTCCCCAGTCTGCTGTTTTTGGAAGGTGACTGGGCCATGGGGCACTATTCCCATCAATGGATGAGTCCACTGTTGAACTCATGGCTGGTGCACAGGAGGAGGTGAGCCTGGTTGGAAGAGGCAGCTCACAGAGGGCGTGTCCCGGGAGGGTGTATCTCCCTCCACAGCTCCTTCCTTCTCGGCTACCACTGGATGAACAGCTGTTCCCTGCCCAGGCCCCTCCATCCTTCCCTATCTGCCTTGGTACCAGCCAACCACAGCCTAAATCCTCTAAAAGTTGTGAGCCAAAATAAACTTCTCCTTTTTAAAATTGTGGGTGTTGGGTATTTTGTCCCAGAGACAGAAAAGTGGCAAAGACACAGGATGAAAAATAAAATAATAAAGTAAAAGAAATTAAAATGCAAGCCAATTTTAGGAATAATTACCGTTCTGTTCTTCGTCCTGTACAATCTGTTTTGGTCCCAGACATGCCAACATCCCTCATCTCTATTGGAAATCTCTGTGGGTTAGATCATTTTAGCATCACGCTGACTCTGCTGACAACTATGAAAACAATGCTCATTTTGTTTCTATAGTTCAGTGCAGCTCCCTGGCCTCTGGTACCCTAGCCGCTCCCCTCAACTCTGAAATCAGATGGCCTATTTCAGCTGTGTGATTTCCAACTAGAATCCTCCATCTTCAAAAAATGGCCATTCCTGGAAACACTATTTCCTTCAGCAGTGTATCTCTGAATATCTTGGTGAAAACAGTAGATTTGGAGACTATGGGAGGGTTATGCTTAGGATGTAGTTGGACAAGATGCTCACAAGAGATCACTCCGTGTTTCCCATTGCTTGAAGATTTTAACTCATTCCTTTACTCTATGTTAGAATTTTTTAAAATCTGGCTCCAAGTTTTGTGCGCCAGTATTGACAACATATTGGAGTTGACCACCAACAAACTGTTGAAACAGTGAAGTTGTTCCAGACAGCTCTGAATGTAAAATATCTAGTGAATGGCCCAAATCAGAAAAAAGAAATCAGCCAGCTATATGGTTATACTCCTCCCTCTTGGTTCCAGTCATTCCCTCACGTACTCCAAGGATCTTCTTGTTTTCCAAGTCATTAGCAAAGAAAGCCCTGCTGCTCATGATTGCAGCCTTCTTGCCCACAGAGTGACCTCATAAGACAGCCCGGGTCAGGATGGCATTCATTTCTTTTGTTCCTCTAAGCAAAGCAAGAGTAAAAGAGCTGGGGAACTTGGGAGAACAGGTTTCTTTTTTAAGATAACTTTTTCAGGCAGAGAACAAGAGTCTTCAAAAAAGAAAAGAACCATCTTGCAAGACCAGAGGGAACATTATTTCTTTGGGAAATAGAAACCACACAGGGAGGGTATCTGAGTTACTCAAGCAGATACCACCCTGCTTCCCCGGGATACCCCTCTCTAACCAATGCCTGCATTTCCACGGAAGTGACATACAAAGTGAAAAGGTTATTCAACTGATATAATTTGGTACCCTATGTAATTAAAATCTGAGTTTGAGTTTTGGCTATTACAGCTGAAAGATAATGAATTTCTTCATCATGGTTATAGCACATCCCTGAATTTCAGTCCATAGTTTAAACCAATTTGAGCTCCTCATTCTCTGTGTAAGTTACTCAATGTTATCAAAAGCAGATACCCATCAATTTTTCATATGCTTCCCACTGGTTTAACGGTGGTGACAACAAGATCCATTGGAACCTTCTCCTCGATGGATCCTTGGTTATAGTTATCCAAACTGAGGGAATGTGTCCTTGCTCCAGTCCCAGTTTTCTCCAGACTGGGCAATTCCCAAGATTCAGGCCTTTATGAAGAGAGTCCTGGTCAAATCCAGTTGGTTCCCTAGACTTGGAGATCTGTTCAGAGAAAGAGGAGCTCCTAGAAGAGTGGTCTGTTTTCCAATGCAGTAATCCAGTAGCAGCCTCCTGGGTGTAGATCGGGGAAATGCACAGTTTGTTGTACTGAGTCATCGCTCAAGGTATTTGTACCATACAAGAGAAGAAGAGCTGGGACTGGTTTTTTCCCCTACCCAGCAGATAGAGACTTTCTGTTGACTTATAAAATCAAATAGATGTGACACTTGTGCAGAGCCAATGGTGTGAAGCAATTCCAATCTCTTCAAATAGTAATATTTTTTTCTTGAGCCCTTTGTGTGTCTTAGGCACCATGCCAGTAACGTACACATGTTTTCTCGATTCTCAAAACAACCTTATGTGCTGGGCACTATAACTATTCTCATTTACAGTTGAAGAAACTGAGGCTTACAAAGGTTAAGAAACTTACCCACTTCCACACCACCAGATGTAAATGATGGCACCTGACAGTTTCGAAGTCTATATTCAACTATTTGCTAAACTGCACTGTCTTATCTTTCGAGTGAAATGAACATTGACAGGTCTAAACTTTGTGGAAAAGTAGAGTAAGTTTTTTGTATTGTTTTCTTTCTACCTAATATTACTCATAACTCACCGTGTCCATTATTACTTGAATTCTAAAATATCTTTTTTTAACCTCTACATCACTTTCCTAACAGCACTGATCACTTCATCAAAAGCCATAGCATCTAAATCTCTGCCACGCTCTTTGCAATTACATAGCACCGTCACCAAACTGTCATTCACAGCCACATGACAATCTGTTTCAGGACCACACCATTTCTCATTTGACCTTCTCTAGCAGTACCAGACAGGCTTACCCATTTTCAGGCAAGCATATGTCAAAGGAACACTTTCTGAAATGGAGAACTTGGAAAGGAAATAGTTAAAGTTCAACAGTGTTCTCAATTCACGCATGCTTTACAGAGAACATAGATCAGACAGGACCTCCGGAACAAAGGTAGGTTGCAGTGGCATAGCAGAGCCTCAAAAACAAGGACACCAACCTCTCACAGAGTCAGTGTGGCCTTCTTCTTGTCACAGAGTCTTAGGAAGTGAATGTGCTGGGAGAGCAATTTCAGAGCACCTGTGGACAGGTCTTATTTTGTTGTTCAGTGAGTTCTGTCCTTACAAATGAGACTGGATCAGGCAAGACAGGGTGGGAAATTGGGAGCGTGACCAAAAGCTAAGAGGCTTTGGCAAAGAAGCCAGCTGTTCTCTGAGTTTCCCTAAAGTGCTGGTTTTGAGGAAGCAGTACTCAGTTTTGAGGTACAGTGCTCAGAGCCCCTTCCAAAGACTCTGCCTTGGGGAGCACAGCTGACTGGCAGCCCTTTTAGTGCCCCAGGGAGGGTCTCCTGGCCACACTTTCCTCAGGTGATCCCAGCGGATCAGGGAGTGTGGCTGGGAAGCAGCTCCAACACCTTCCTGCACAATGCTGACTTTTCCAAAAGCCAATCTTTGTCCGGCGACTCCCCATCGCCTGGGCCAAACTTTTTGAGAATTGTGTCAACTTTTTCTACTTACTCCCCTCTTCTCTCTCTCTTTTCCCAAGTGTCAGACCCGCTGTGTGGCCTGAAGCAGAACTGACTCAGTGAAACAGAACATGAGCCCTCTATGTGATCTTAAACGTTTAATGCAGTCACCTCGAGAAAGTAAAAAGAAACAGGGAAAATAAATTTTAATTATATCAATATATATTTAATGATGTATTCTATTTATTCTGAAAGATTATTTCAACATTCAGTATAGCTAATATTTTGAACGCCATTAGGATGTAGTTTATATTCTTAGTTGTGTGAAAGGGGTTCTATTTCTATTTTTGGTCTTTGAACTAAGTTTGAGAGACCCAGCATGAATTCTGCAAATCTTGATCTGACCTGGCCACATTGCAAATGCTGATAGGCCCAGACCTGCTGGCTTCCCCAGGGCTCTCACTGCCCCCTGCTGCTCCAGCCTCCTGAACCTTTCACAGGCACAATCCTCCAGAGCCCTTTCAAACCCACGTAGCACCTTCTCAGAGCTTGGAGACTGACAGGGTTTGCTTCGTTGTCTTTGGTCCAAAAGCGACCATGAGATGCAGATTCTTTTTTAAAACAACAATTGTATCACTCTCATGTTCAGAACTCTTTGGTGGCCACCCCTCTTTAGGAGAAAACCTCTGCACTTGATTGTCAGCAGCCTCCATCCCACCGCTACCGTCTACTCAGGCAGCGTCTGGAGCATAGGCACAGCTGCAGCCTCCAGCCAGGTCTGTCTCCCCACAGCCCCTCACACTAACCAACCTCACTCCGCCACCTCCCAATTGCTGGGGCTGCTCTCATCTTCCGACACGCCATTCCTTTCCACCGGACCTGTTTGAGGGAATTTTTAAATCACCACTGGTATCATCTGTGTGCACATTGAATAGTTTAAAATTATACCTGGACACCACTGGCATAGTCATGCTTGAAGCCATATATTCACACACACATAATTTTTCAGAATGCAAACTACTTACCTCCAATATTTATTCAGTCAGCATGTATTTACTCAGGACATACTTACTCAATGGATGATGAACACTGTAGGGAACACAAAGTAGACAGTATTGTTCCTGCTTTTGAGGTGTGATGGTTAACTGTATGTGTCAGCATGGCTAGTGATGGTCCCCACGTGTTTGGTCAAATACCAGTCTAGCTTTGCTATGAATGCATTTTTTAGATGTCATTGACATTTACAAGCAGTTGACTTTATGTTAGGCAGGTGACCCTGCGCGATGTGAGCGATCCTCAGCCGATCCGTTGAAGGGCCAAAGAACGAAGACTGAGGTTTCCAGAGTAGGATGGAATTCCACCCCAAGACCGAGCGTAGAAACGCCACCTGTGGCTCAGAGCTCTTGACCTACCTGCAGATTGAGGTCTCGAGGCTGTGCGCAGCATAAGCCCTTCACTGAATTTCCGGCCACCCAGCCTGCCTTACAGATTTTAGTCTTGCTGGTCTCAACAATCTCATGAGTCTATTCTTTATAATAAACCTGCCTGTATATCTATATCCTCCTGGTTCTGCTTCTCTGAAGAAAGCTAATACTCAAGAGTTTTTCTTTCCATTATGGAAATGAAATAGGAAAATTTGGAAAGTTAAAAACAGCACAAGGCAGCAGTATGTTGCCATAATGAATCATTAAATCATAACTGCCAAATTCACACTGCAGACCCCACATGCTCAGGTGTTCAGAAGAAAGATAGAGATCAGAATGGAAACCCAAGTGCAGGTGAACTTTGGTCTTTAAACTTGAAACTATTTAAAATTATAAAACTAATTTGCTAACACCTCAAACTCACCTTTTTAAAAAAGCATATTCCACACTTGATCTGTCTCAGCTTTTGATAAAGTATGTTTCTGCTGAGATGGACGATAGAGAACACATGACCTAGTTAAAGGCAGGCAAAACTCATCTTGCAAGTTGATCAAAACTGCTTGGCAAAAGCTCCCTTGATGCAGTATCTGGAGGATATCTTAGTAAGAACTGAGAAAAACTCCCAATCTAAATTAGGACACAAAACTGTGGTTTTCCAATGTTATACAAAGAAAGGCTATGTCATTTGCTTCATTGGAAAGGCAATTTTACTGTAACCTGACATTTTTAAAAGGCTAACCTGTTTCATATTCCCATTTCCACCCTTTTATCACCCACATCCAATTCTGCAAAACATTTTTAAATCTGGCAAACTCAGCTTTTTATATATCATAGCTCATGAAATTGAGGTCTGTGTTTTCTCAATCATAAACAATTATGGGATACACACACCAGAAGACAACATTGACAATAAAGCAAACAGTTTTACATAAAAAAATGTGATGTATGAACGAAGGACCATTATCCAAATACATGAAGAACTCTTTAAACACAACAATTAAAAAACAGAATTTAAAAAATGGGAAAGTACATGAACAGACACCTCTCTAAAGAAGATACAGATGGCAAGTTAGCATGTAAAAGAGGTTCACAGTTGGGCCTGGGGGTTTAGCTGAGTGGTGCTGCTGCCTGCCTTGCAAGTGCAAGATCCTGACTTCAATCCTCAGTACCCAAAAAAAAAAAATTGTTCACAGTCATATGTCATTAATGAATTACAAACTGAGCCACATCTATGAGAACAGTAAAATCCAAACACTGACAACACTGCACACAGGTGAAGATACAGAACAAAAGGAACTTTCGCTCCTTGCTGGTGGAAATGCAAAATGGGACAGTCACTTTGGAAGACAGTTCAGCTATTTCTTCCAAAATGAAACAGCATCTTACCATTTAATTCCTTTTACCATTTAATTATCATTCCACTCCTTGGTATTTACCCAAATAAACTGAAAACATATGTCTATGCAAAAAAAAAAAGTATGTGTAAATCCTTCACAATGTCAAAACTTGGAAGCAACCAACATATCTTTCAGTAACTGAATGGATAAGTAAATATCCAGACAATAGAAGATTATTCAACTCAAAAAAAAAAAAAGGCTGCCAAGTCATGAAAGGACATGGAGCAAATTTAAATGCAAATTACTAAATGAAAGAAGCCAATCTGAAAAGTCTACATGCCACATGGATTTAGCAATAGGACACTGGAAAAGACAAGTCTATGAAGACTGTACAAAGATCAGTGGTCGCAGGGGCTTTGGGAGGGAGGGAGGGAGAATTAGCCGAGCACAGGGGAACTCCGGACAGTGAAAGACCTCTGCATGGTCGGCAGCAAGGCATACACTTGGCCACACCCACAGGATGAGCACACCAAGAGTGAGCCCGAATGCACACTATGGGCTGGGGTGCTAATGATGTGTCAGTCGGTGCGGGTTCATCGTGTGTAACAAATGAGCCACCGTGGTTCAGCGCACAGAGAATGGGAAAGCAGCATGTGTGCAGAGGAAGATAACAAATGGGACTCTAGATTTTCTGCTCCATTTTTCCATGAAGCTAAAAATTCTTTACAATAAAGTTGATTCATTTTTAAAGGTTTGATATCTTGTCTCTACTTGGATATCTTATCTCTAATTTGACTGAAAATTTGCAGTTAGCAGTCTGTAACCAGGGATCTCAAATTTCTCAAAGCCCTGCACACCCACCCCTTACCTTAGTCTCCTTCAGAAAGCCTTTTATTTTCAAGTCCATTCTCAGTTCTCATAATCATGAGCATTTCCTCAATCTTCTTCCCTTCACTGCCCAACATATTTTCTGCTCATGGAGGAATGGAGAAGACGAATCAATTTAACTGTGAGGCTAAAATGAATGACTGAAATTCCTATGAAATAAGAAGCATATTAATTCATATCTGCATGGGGTTCAAGGGCATTACTGGAGTAGGGCACCTTCTGGGCCTTTTATCTAACCTGAGTTGCCACCACCAACGCTCCCCACTCAGCATCTCAAACCCAACAAGGCCATTTTGTTTCCCTTTTATTCCATTCAGGCTACAGTCATATTTGTTGGTGCCACTCACACCTAGGATGGGTCTTCTGTCTTCAGCAAATCCCTTCAGCCACACCCAGAACTGTGCTGACCCAATTTAGATGGGCATTTCTTATTCAAGTTAGCACAATTGGATCGCTACCGCAGCATGGAGGATGACCTTGGGGTCTATATCTGGTCCCTGGCCTCTTCCTCTCTGGTACTCCTCTGTGCTTTCTTCTTGTACCTCACTTCCACAATGAAGTGAGCAGCTTTGCTCCACCGTGCCCTAACACTATGATGTTTCTGCCTAGGAGCCAGGTATCTATGGACTGAAACCTCTGAAACTGTGAGCCAAAATAATAAACTCCTTTTCCTCTTGTAAGATGTGGATGTTTGGTATTTTGCACCAGCAAATGGAAATCTGACTAATACATCCTAAGACTAATATACCTCGGACAGTAGGATGAATGTCCATCATTTCATCTGCTAATACTTGATAATTAAAGTAGCATCCTCACCTCACTTTGTAAAGAAGAACTCAGTGTCCTGAAGACCTGCAGGCTTTTAGGAAGTTTCTTCCCAAACTTCTCCATCATCAGTGTGTACCACACTCAGCTTGGAATGGTAAGAAAGTATAACTTTGACCTTCCTCCTTCTTTACTGGATGTAGAAGGACAAGAAGTATTTCAGAAATATTAGAGCTTCAATAATTTTTCAATCTATGTCTCTCTATAAAGACATTTTCTCATTTACATAGAAAAGAATCTGTTTCCAGTACCCTCATCTAGACTTGGCAAAAAGGAACTAGATGGAGTTCATATATAAAATATAAAATTCTTCAGTCCATTTAAAAACTATGACTCTGAAAATACATCTTTTCATGAAGTAGATATTTATTGAGCATGAAAAACCATGGTGCTATTCTGGGCACTGGAGACACAGAAACAAGCAAAGTACACAAAAAATTTCACCCTTCATGGATGTAGATTCTAGGGAATATTGATAAGGTTCCTGTGGAACAACCATGGGAGTTTTAGTTTATATCTTTGTCACTGTCCTTCTTATAACCTACCAAAATAGTAAATAAAATAAACATTTTTACTTCTTTTAGTACTTGGGATGTTTAACAGGACCTCAACATTATATTCTCAGATAACTCACAAATGGAAAATTTACCAAGTCCTTTAGTCTTGTGAAGAATAGCTTCAGCACTCCTTGGTATCTTTGAACATGCCTGATATGATGGCTACAAAAACAATCTCAGACTGCATTAGAAAATGTGTATTATCCTAATGAAGGAAGATGACAGTTTCTCTATACTTTTGTTAACCCAGATTCTAAGTTCTTTATTTGGTTTGGTTCTGAGAAAAACATTTCAAGAGATCTTAAGTATAAAACCTTTAGAAAAACATACCAAGGGTGAATACATGATTTCTGAATTCTTTTTAATTCTAAGCACCTATGTTTAAGTAGTAAGAAGAAATAGTTATTATTTTCAGAAGAATACTTATCATATAGTGAGTTGGCATCATAAAATAATGACTACTACTCAGGATGCATAAGGTCACAGAAAAGATGGGTAAATGCCAAAATATATACAAAGTGCTAATGCTATTCTTCGTAAGATAAAAGACTTTAGTAAATTTGCCAACTGTGAGGTACCTTTGAGAATACAATGTTGAGATCCTGATAAGTACCCCAAATACTAAAAAAAGTAAATATGTTTATTCTACTGTTGCAGTAGCTCCATAAGAGGAGGCAATGACAAAAACATAAACTGAAAGTTTTAGTGAAAATGTCGTGATCTAAATTCAGGGTGTTTGGGAATTAGATATTTCCAAATTCTGCTAAAGAAAGTTTCTCTTCCCATGACTCTAGTATTGAAAATACCACTTAGAAGTACAAGTTTCCAAATGCTCAAATATCTTTAGACTTGCTGTTAAAAAATAAATTTTAAACATCATCAGTTTTTGCTGTGTTACTTATCCAACCATCCCATCTTCTCTTCGCCATATGTGTCTATCAGAACTCAGATCTCTTCACACCTCCTGTGATACACTTTGGGAGAAGCAATCTACTGCCGGCCTAAAGCAACCTGGCACTTTCTTGCTGGGTTCAGCAAGAATGCAAAACTCTGACCACTCTCTACCTGAGGCAGTTCTCAGGGTTGGCTTTGCTACCTTGAGAGAGAAGAGACCATCTGCCCTGAGGAAAGGCACAGGCTTGCTTTCATTACTATGGAAAGGGCAGACTCTCTGGGCTTGGTGTTTCTCTCCTATTGCCCAAGCCCACCTCTGTGTGTGCATCCATCCACTACACTCTGCCCCTACCGTGTGGCAACTCAGGGATATGAAGCTCTGGCTACTGCTTCTTCTGTGAGTAATAACATTTTTATATCTCTGTCCTAGGAGCCTCCTGTCTTCTGTCAGCACCTATAAAAGAGAAACAGGCTAATTTGTTGGTTTGTAAGTAGGGCAAAATTTCAGACCATTCATATTTCCTCACAATACAATTGAAATGCTGATAACTGTACTTTTTCCCTCCTCTAACATTAATCTTCATTTTGGCTCAGCTATCTGTCAAGCTGTTAAATGGAGGAAAGTATTGAAAGGCGAAGGACCAGACAAGATTTGAAATAATGTCTAGAAGGGTTGGACAAAATTGGGATGGCCATGGAAGTTCTGGATAGACTCAAATGGTAAAGACAGATGCATAGCTGTGTTTGAGGCCTGCCTAGCTTTGTCAGGAAAATTGCCAAAGTCTATATTTTGTTCCTCTTATGTTTCTTTTGTTTATTTATTTATTTAATGAATATTTATCAAAGAACCTGGAGCAAGATTAAAGAGAGAACTTTTTCAAAAGACACCTATAAGGTCAAATTGGTTGGGATTCTGGCTTTTATTCTGTAAGTTCTAAATAAAATTATTCATTTTAAATAAAAATGATCTTTCTCCTACATTTATTCATGTGCCCACCAAGCACGTTTCCAGGATCTCCTAACTCTATTTCATCTACATCTTCATTCCTCATCTCCTTATCTACAACACGTGTGTTATATTTGTGAATTTTTTCCAATAAGATAAAAAATGCAACTCTTACAACATCTGTCTGGGTAAAGACTTCCTTATCTGGAGAAGTCTCCATTTAGGAGCATTTCCTATATTCATGCAGTCGCTTTCATTCAACAACGATTTAGTAAGCACCTTTTAGCTGCCAGCCTCTGTTGCAAAGAACTGGAAATCAACAGTGAATAAGAGAGAAAATAGCCCATTTGGGAAATTAAAGATAGAGAACCAGAAAGGAAGCAACAAAGGTATGTTCTCAGATATGGAAAAAATAAAATAGGGTAATTGGGCAGGAAATATGAAAGTCAAGGTTGTTTTATATTAGGTAGCTATGGTAAGTATTGCTGAGATGATGTTATAAGTTTCACCTAGAAGGTGAAAGGAAACCAGGTACTTGCAACCCAGGGGTATAATGTTCCAGGCAGAGGAAACCATAGAGCCTAGGTAACAAGTGACTTACTCGAGACTTGAGACAGAACAAGGGGAGAGAACTAACAGGTCTACAAGATCCTGGGAGTTCTGAGAGCAAAGCAAGTATTCAATATTTATGTTATTATAGATCCCTCTTAAATTAGGAGATCCCCAGAAAGCATAGTCCCAGAATCATTTTATCTCGGCTTCTCAGTAATGGATCGATCGATGTTACAAAAAATGACAGGACACACTGTGTCACTGCTTTCTCAGCTGTGTCATGACATGTCCAACACAATCGATTATCAGGGCCAAAAATAACAAAAAAAGCAAAGAGAATAATTTGGGGACATTAGATAGTAAGATTAGGGGGTTAAACAGTGCTCTTGCTGATTAACATCCGACGAGTCAGAAAGCCAGTGTGTGTATCTGTGAGCTCTGGGATGTTGCAGAATGAAGGAGGGAGAAAGCTCCCTTCAGGTAACAAGCATCAGACTCTGTGAGAATCTTAGAGCCATGTTAGGGAAAGGTTGTCATTTAGGGGGTAAGAGAGGAGGGAAAAGTCCGTTGCGCCCTTATTTGTCATGAATCTGCCTTTCCACTTGTACTGTATGGCAGTGTCAAACACAAGATGCTGCTGGAAGCATGTTATTGAAGACATTAAAACTGGTTCTGGGTCTTGCCCAACAAACTTAGCTAGAGAGGATAGAAAACTCGTCTCATATTTTTATTTATTGCAAAGCATTACCTTAACCATGCAAATTTTAAGACCAGAAGTAATTAAGCCATAATTGCATCATTTTAATAAAACTTAATTCAACAAAATTTTTAATACTTCCTGTGTTCAATTCTAATCATTGTACATAGGCTCATTTATATGTAAGATTGTTATAATAATTTTATAGACAGTACTATGGATTATATCTAGATTCTCCCCCCAAGCCTCATGACCCTGAAGTTGGGGCTTTTGAAAGGTGATTGGATTATAGGCTCTTAGGACCACTCTTAGGAGATGCAGCCTGGTGGGAAGAGTTGGGTCCCTAGGGTGTGGCCTCTCCCTCCTGGGTTACTATGCTCTCTGCCTCCCGACCACCGTAATATAAGCACCTTTGCCTCCGCCAGGCCCCTCTGCCATGGCCCTGCTGTGGAGCCAGCAGACTATGGACTGAACTCTATAAACTGAGCCAAACTTAATCTCTCCTTTAGGTTGCAGCTATTGGGTATTCTGTCTCAACAATGAGGAAAGTGGCTAAGATAGATACATTCTCTTGCTTTTGTAAAGATTTGGGGGGCTTGTTTGTTTGAGGAGGAAAAGGAGAGAGATAGCTCTGTTTCTGGTCATCTAAGAGGAAATGTGTTACACTATCAGGGTGGAATAAAACTCTGGCTTTTAAATTTTCACAACAGGGTAACAACTCTCCTTGTGTGCCGCTGGTCACTTAGTACTTGGCTCCCACTTTTGTCAGCAACATATTCATCATGCACAACAAGGATTTGTCAGAGAAATTGGCTTCGATCCCAAATTTCCTTTCCACCCAGTATGACAGAGTCAAGTGGACAAGCAAACCATCTATTCTGTTGAGTTTCCCGAGCTCTATCTTGGCAGTGTGTGATCATCAGAGAGTGCAGTTCCATAATCACAGTTCTTCAGTTTCACAATATTTTTTTTACAAAGGAATTAATATTGAAAGATTGCATGCTTGCCTCTCTTTCACTGTGAGCTAGATTTACCTATAAAGAAAAGACTCACACTATACTCATATAAAGCTTTGTTCCAAAAGAAATTGCTTTCTCCAGAGCTCTTTCATATGTTTCCTTTTTCTGAAACTTAAAGCACAAACTAAAGACAATGGGACCCAATGTGCCTGTGCGTTGGCTTGGCTGTCTGAAGTCAGCCCCTTCTTTACCCATTATCATAGACATCTCACCTCAGATTACCTGTTACCATCTCTTCTTGCTCTTTGAAAATACTTTGGTTTTAACTTCATTATTGATTTTACACTGCATCAACTTTTACAAATCATATTAAATGTGCTTGGATGCAGATGCTATAATATATATAATACATACCAAAGGAACAGTTTGTACTCAAAGTTTAAAACAGTGGTTCAGAGGATCAGAACAATTCTGTGGACTGGAAGGACCAAGCCTTGGAGAAAGGAAGACATTTCTGCAGAAGTATTGCTTCAACGATTTTGGTGAAGAAATCTTCGTGTACACCCATGGTGAAAGATGGCTGGAGGGTAAATGAACCATGAAGTTCAAAAGACCTCAAGCCTTCAGAGGGCTTCACATACCAAGTTCATGACCTTAATTTCCACTCCCTAAGTAGTTCCTGAATGAGGAAGTGGTTGATGAAGTTGTCTGGATAATTATGACCAAGATGGCACCATCAATAGATCTACATTCTTCTGGAGGATAGTCCACTTTCTGAATGGGCATGGAAAATTTGTTTCTCCAAATTAAATTTTAAGTCTCAGCAGGGTATCTCGGTGAAAATGCCCAATAGACAGTGAGTTAAGAATCTAGAGCTTGAAACAGAAGTCAGAGAGATAGATTTGGAAATTATCCATGTACAAGAAATGAGAGAAGCAGTAAGAGAAGGTGAGTGCTGTGGTCTCCTTCTCCTGCCACACGTACTTAACCCCAGAGGGCTGTGACCTTCAGGAAGAGAAAGATTAAGCTGTCCTGAATTAGAGGGCTCGGAGGCACAAGACGACACTCGAATGCCCTCAAAATTGACGCCTTCTCTCAGAAAAACAAAGACTACATTTAGAGTAGTCTTTAGTTGTTTTATTGCTAGGATTACAAAGTTAATGAGTAATTATTTCTTCTTTTTTAAAGCAAGGGGATAATAAATAATGATGCTGAGAGGCTGGGAAAAAAAGAAGAAAATATATGTTATCTATAAACCACAGAAGCCAAATTCTTTAGATACTAACAAAAGAGTAATACTGCCAACCTAGCTGGGAAAAAAAAAGATAGGAGGCATGCCTCAAGGTAGTTCAGATATGCTTTTATATGACAAATATTATGCAATATCGAGAGAGAAAATCCCACCACAAGGTGCACAGTGCTCTGTTACAATCACTAGAGAGAATGAGAGAAAAGAAGAAAATAGAGGTCATGTTGTCATCTTTGTAGCAACAGTAAGACCTTGCAGTGTGGAACATAAACATTATAAATGAGCTGTGTAAGTTAAATTCAAAAATAGCCTGGTGCTACTGATGCATTGTCAAAACTGGTTAGCATGAAATCCGTGGGGGTAACGGGAAAGTTACAGGATGGAAAGTTCAGTGTGTCCTATAGGGAGACGAACGTCAGAGAGGGAAGAAACAATGGAAGATGAAACTCAAGAGGGAAAGACCAGATGACTGGCCAAGGAATTTGGGCTCCAAGTTGCTAGTTATGGAAATTTACTAGAAACTTGAAAGGAAGGGAAAACAACACATCCCTATTTATGCTAGAAAATGGGGGTTCCAGTGCCATAGACCAGCAGAATGGAGGCCAGTTAGAGGTTCCTGCAATATGTGAACAACAGAGAGGGAGGGGGGCCTGGGCTAAGGGAACCATGCAGTGTGAGGGTGGGGTGGGAGGAGCGCTATGTGACGTTATTCCTCAGTAGAGTCATGGGTGTACAGCAACTCTCTTAGCCAACAGTTGAGCCACATCCTTCTTCTTTTCATGCCTTTTTACAAATCATGCTGCCAGGCCATACAACTTTCTCAGAGAAGAGGGGGGAAGGAATATATAAGCAGTGGTGGTGAACCTATGGTACACATGCCAAAGCGGGCAGTATCATTGAAAGCTTTAAAAGGTTCACTGTCACTGAAGAAGAAATCCCACCTCGTGTAGCAAAACAGAATACAAACTCTCCAGGACTTGCTGTAGACCTAAAGAATGGTGATAATGCTTGCGCTTCTGATGTTTTTGCCCTCAGTGTTCTCCTCCTTTCAAGAGTCTCTCTCTTGATTGTCATATTCCCAACACAAGTGAAGGATGTTCATGTACCTCTAAGCTCTGATTATAGCTGCCTAACGTCTTTCCATGCTTCCTCTTGGCACCACCAAGAACCACTTGGATAATTAAGATTTAAAAATAAAATTTTTTGAAAAACACACTAGATCTTCTAAGCTCAGCTCTTGTACCGATCAAGTGTGGTGGAAAACTTGTGGATTTGAACTCATATTAACTGAACTGGATTCAAATCCTTACTCTCCTAAATATTCTTATGACCTTTCAGGACCTCAAATACTCTAAATCAGTAATGGAAGACTCAAAGGGGATTTTTGAGACTAGAAATAACATCTGAAAAGCAATTGGCTGTACTTGGGCATGTGTATCAACTAGTACTTCATTTGGTTACAGGTGAAAGAGACCCAGGGCCAGTGGGTGATTTATAAAACTCCACAAGGGCGGCGCCTGCCTCGCAAGCACCAGGTCCCGAGTTTGATCCCCAGCACACACACACAAAAAAAACTCCACAAGGGTTTCTTCTCCTTGGAAAGGAAGACCAGAGGTAGGTAGTGCAGGGCTGGCACAGCAGCTGGAGAGAGAGATCTTCGGGGACCCAGATGCCTGCCTTCTATCTTCAATCCCCAAGGTCACTTCCTGACCAAGATGGCTGCTGAGCACAATGGAAAAATCCACCCTTCTTTCCCAGGGAACCTTCTCCGAAGTAACTTTCACTCCCTGTCTTTAACCTGAGTTAGCTGCACACACAACTACACTGTATTTAAATTTAACTGAACAACTAGTTTTTCATCTGGGTACACTGCCTTGGATTTGTTCATAAAAAAGTTGGTATTTGATTAGTTATCATCACTGTCCACTATAAATTTTATTAAATGTTACCTCCCTTCTCCCAAAATATAAAAACATTCAACATGGAATTTAATATCATATACTTATTTTTTATTGGTCAGTGAAGAATTTTTTTATGGTTGAGTGAAGAATATTTCTTCATCTTTTAAGAAATTATTAATGTATCATTCAAAATGCTCAATAAATCTTGACTTTGGCAATAAATTAGTGCCAGATCAAAAATCCTTTTCTCCTGAGTAAAGAGTTTTTGTTTATTTTTTCTGTCATCGCATTAGATTTATATTTTTTATTTTTTATTTTTTTCCCCCATTAAGTTTGTTGGTACATTTTAGGTATAAAATACAGTTACATTCATCACTGAGATCTTGTATCATTACATGAGTCTCTTGGTTCTTATTTTTTTCCTCTTCCCCTGGCCTCCCTTCACCCCCTCCACCCTTCCCTATTTACAAAGACTTTGTTTCCATTTTTTTCTTTTCTCATATTTTTCCTTTTCCCTTCTTTCCTTTCCCCTAACCCTCCCACTTCCCCTGCTCCTTTAGACCTTTTCTTCCTATTACACGATATCGATCATACATTTTTAAAATTAAAATATCAAGATCTAAGAAACATTACCACAGATTTTACAGAATTTAAAAAGATATAGAGGGCTGGGGATTTAGTTCAGTGGTTCTATAGCCTGCCCTGCAAGCACAAGATCCAGAGTTCAATCCCTAGTACTAAATAAATAAATAAATAAATAAATTTTGTAAGAGGATATCAAAAGCATATTACAAAAATCTTTTTTGA
>NW_004624753.1:4965538-4979848 GCF_000247695.1 Heterocephalus glaber
GAGTCCAGGTGGTTGAGTATCAGATTGTTCCATCTCTTTTCCCTTCAGGGTTGCTGTAGGTGATCTGGAAGTCTGTTTGTGAGGCTTGTTTACGTGTCTTCTCATTTGCACGGGAGGGAGGGGTGCTGCTGGTGCCCACACAGCTCACCTCCTCTGCCCTGGGAGTGGTGGAATGGCGGCCGGGTTGCCTCCTCCTGGGTGCTGGGATTGGCTCACCTCCTCTGTCCTGGGAGTGGTGGAATGGCATCCGGGGAGCCTCCTCCTGGGCTCTGGGATTTACTCACCTCCTCTGCCCTGGGAATGGTGGAATCTATATTTTTTATTTGGTTATATTGTTTTGGCTTGTTATTTGAACTTGATTTTAACACAGTCCTTAGTGTACTTGTAAATTCCAGGTACAATCATCCCCAGACACTTCCTGAGTAGAGAGCCCTTATTGTTTTACCCTTATTTTGATAATTTTTATGGCATTTGCACCTCTGGTTCTTTTGAAACTTTAAGAAGGCCAAAGTAATAAATAAATCCAAAGATGTGGTACTTATTCAGAGTATCCCCGTGAATTGTTCTCCAGCTCACTGCTTAAATAATAAATCAGGAGTTGGAAAACTTAGCTTCCAAGACATTATATAAGAGAATTAACATTTAACTAATGTCAATGATGCCCTAAGATCTCAGAATACAATACAGATACTGGATTGTACAGTACTGGAATACAATACTGGAAATCCCTGAAATGTTACCAGAAACCTCTGCAGTAGGCTCCAGTTTCCTGCTCAGTGTAGAAAGCAAGCCTGAGGAAAAAAACACTAAAGACAGAACGAAGAGAGACAGAAAGTGGGGAACCAGGACAGCCAATGCTGCTTAATTAGCAAAGGTGCTGGTATGTCCAAGCCACTGATTTTTGTTAGTAATCAATTGGGGTAAAGGTGAGCTACATGTGAGGGTAGAACTATGTGAGAAGATGCACAGGTGCACAGTTTCTATGGAAATTAATGTAAGCAAGGTTTGTAAAGGACAAGACAAAGCATTCTCAAATTAGGAACAGAATACACAATAATATATGTTTGTAATTAAAACATTGTCCTTCTAGTTAAGAAACTTTTAATTGTGGGAATGGAATTTGGATGTGAGTTACTCTGACCTTGGCATGTAGGCTTCACCTGAACTCATTTCTAAAAACAAGTCAATTGTAGGGTTAACTCTTCACAGCTGCACTGCTTACAGCCTGCTTTGGGAATAATCAATATTTCAATCCTCTGCAAGTTTTATTCATTTAAAATATGATGCTACTGAGTAAGCAACACACTGCAGTGAAATCTATTTTCAGGAACATTAAAACCTTTTCAAAAAAATCTAGAACTAAAATTGAATTGTGGCCAAATACTTTTAAGGAACTAAATTTAATATGACAAGAAATAGGAATATGACATGGATGCATTTAATAAAACAGAAATTTGCGAGATGGAAAAAATCACAAGAGGAATGGGAAAACTCAAGATAAAGAGTAGAATGTGTACGCCGATGTGATTTAGTGGGTAAAATGCTAGAAAAGGCACAGATGAGGATTGCTCAGGGGTCATGGAATTCACAAAAGGCAAAAGAGTAAATTTCCTTAGGTTAGAATAAGTAAAGACAGCTCTTTTTCTTTTTCTCTCTTTCTCTCAGATTCATGCTGTCAGAGAGCATACTGAGAAGTATAGGAGTAAGCTAAGGCAAAAATTAGTGTTTTCCATCTTTAGCTAGAAAGAAAGCTGAATTTTTACAATGAATCAGCTGTCTGTTCTCCTCACCTCACATATCTAAGGTGATTTTCCAACACACGCTCCAACTCCCCATTGCCTCTAGTTGATGCACAACCAGCCACACAATCTCCACCTTTCTGTCTTCACTCATCAACTTCCACCCTCAAGCAAGAAGATCAAGAAACGGTATCATGAAGATCAAGAAATGGTATCTGTACTGATTCCCCAAACGAAAGCAATAATTATCACACACATACACTAGTAAAAAAAATAATAAAGAAAGAACAGCTCCTCATGGCTCTGTCCTAACTATCCAACAGGCCTGGAGAGCTCATGCTTTCCAGAGTTACCACCCTCATTAGAGTCTTTTCTTCGGCTTCTGCACTTAGACCCTGCCACACAATACAAGCACTGAGTTATGTACAGATTAATAGCATTCAAGCTTATTTTACATGTGCTGGTCTTACAGCTAGAAGGGATGTCTGGGGATAGACATCACATCCACGTCTCTGATGCCCTACTGTGTCTCATGTGAAGCCCAGTGCAAGTTGGTGGCAGCCGCAGAGAGGGCAGCGAAGCCCCAGTGCCTCTTTGTACACATTTCCCTTTTGCCTCAGTATGTCACTCAATGCTTGCAGTTATCAGCTTTCTCCTAGTAACAGCCTACCCTTGGCACCCAACCATCTTTTGATTTTCTTGGTGTTTCTCATTTTCCAGAACCAAAGCAGTAAGGGAAATTGGATGAGTTGAGGATTTCAAATTTCAAAAACTGAACTGACTGTTTTCATCTAGGCATTTGCCCTTTACCACCCTCAAAAGGATGTTCTGCTCTGTCCTATAAGAGCCTACTAGCCACACTGCCATTTTATTTGGTATTTTCCAGAAAGTGTAGGAATCCATTGCATTTTATGCCCTTTTTCTCCTTAGGATCTTCCACTACTAATTTGTTGGAATTTCCTAGGAATCATTTTACCTATTGGAAATACAGCAATGACTAACACAGTCAAATCCTTCCTTGAGGATTGAATAGTGTACTTCCAAAACATGCATTGGTTAGGAGCCTATAAATACAAACTTATTTGGAAAAAGTGTTTTTGTAGATGTAATCACCTAAAGGATACTGAGATGACAACCTCCTGGATTATGATGAGCCCTAAATTCAATAACAATTCTTTATAAGAGAAGAGGAAACAGAAAACAGACACAGGGAAGCTCATGTGAAGACAGCGGCAGAGAATAGAGTGGTAAACCTGTCACCTGCAAAATACTGATAGTTCCCATCAGCCAGCCGCAGCTGGAAACAGGCAAGGATGGCTCCTCCCCAAAAGCTTTCTGAGGGAGCCTGGCACTATCAATATCTTTATTTTGAATTCCTGGCCTCCGGAATTGTGAGAGAATAAATTTCTTTTGTTTCAAGCAATCAAGTGTGTGGTGATTTGTTATGGGAGCCATCGGAAACTAACACAGCTCCTCTTGGAACATAATATCACTATGAAAAGACAAACTAACAGTATGGTGGTAAGTGCAATAAAAAACAACCTAGGGTGCAAAAGAGCATCACCAGGAGCTTCTTTATGGTGATGATGAAGAAGCCTCTCTGTTTAATTTCTCCTAGTGTTTCCTCAACAGAGAAGCTTATGATATTCAAATGCATTAACCTGTTAAGCAAGTGGTCATGCTGATATGAAAGATCATTTTCTTTGGGTTACCCAAAAGGGCAAGTGTGGTGTTAGCATTTCCAGAGGTCTGTTCTAGGCCACTATTAACACATACAGGATGACTGGGCAGGCACAAAAGAGGTGTTGAAAGGCAGCACCTTTGGGAAGTGATTAAGATTAGGTGAAGTCTTCAAGGTGGAGCCCCAGTGACTGAACACTGGTGGCTTCATAAAAAAGAGGGAGAGGCCAGAAGATTCACAACCACAGGATCCCTCTCTCACATCATATGATTCCCTGCATCACCTTGGGAATTTGATGGTAGGAAGATCATCACCAGGTCCAGCCCCTCAACCTTGATCTCCAGAAACATGAGCCAAAATAAACCTCTTTCTTTATAACTTACCCAGTTTGCAGTATTATGCTGTTAGCAACAGAAAACACACTAAGACACTTATCCAGGAAATAGAAGATAAGTTCATTGTAATTCAGCATCATCCACACTCTTATTTCTTCATACAATTAATTGAATACCAATTACTGTCATAATATAATGCAAAAGTTGGGGATAAAAATAAAATAGACACAGTTCTGGGCTAGGGGAGTATACAGTCTATGGGGAACTACTAACCCTAAGTAATTCAAGTGAAAAAGAGTTTTTGGGGTTTTTTTGCAGTACCGGGGATCGAACTCAGGACCTTGTACTTACAAGGCAGGCACTGTGCCACTGAGCTAAATCCCCAGCCCAAAAAGAGTATTTTTTAAAAGAAGTATAGGATAATGGTAGGGATTTGGGCATCATATGGGGAATTTCCTTTATTTAACAAATATTTATTAAGAACTCTTATAGTATACCAATAAAAGAATTTAAGCAAAAAAAAAAAAGAAAGAACTCTTATAGTATGGCTCTGAAATGTTCCCCAAAGTCCTGTATGTTCAGAGGTGGGGCTTTCAGAAAGTGACTGGACAATGGGGCTCTGTACACACCAGCAGATCAACCCACTGATGAGCTCATAGCCAAATGATCTGGTAGGAGGTGGGGCCCACTGGAGGGCTGGACCACCGGGGGCACCTTTGGGGGGTATATCTCTCCTTTTTCCTTCCTTTCTTTTTTCTTTCTTTCTTGAGACAGGTCTTGGTATCAGGCTGCCCTTGAACTCACTGTGTAGCCCAGGACGGCCTCAAACTCATCCTTCTGTCCCAGCCTCCCAGGTGCTGGGATTGCTGGCTTGTGCCACAATGACTGGCTATTGGGAGGCATACCTCTCACTCTGGCTCTTGCTCTGCCCACTTCCTGTCTGCACTGGGTTAGCCAGCTTTCCTCCCCCATGCCCTCCTCCCCCACATCCTTCTGTCATGCCATTTCTGCCTTGGACTGAAACTGAGAGCCAAAATGAACCTCTCTTCCTTTAAGTTGCATATGTCAGATATTTTGTCCCAGTGATGGAAAAGCTGCCTACCTGCCAGGCACTACTCACGCAGTATATATCATTGAAAAAAAAAAAAACCAGGTCAAGATCCCTGCTTTTTTCAGGCTGACATTCTATCAAGTGAGACAGGCAATGAATTCAGAGGCGCTGTCACCGAGAAGGTACCATTTAAGCAAACATTTGAAGGAGATGACAAAGTGAGCTGGAAGGGATCTAGGCAGAGAGGAACCAGGGTAGGAAGGGCCAGGGCAAAGGCCCTAGGCACAGTGTAGCTGGCAAGTCCAAGGAACCACTGGGGCTGGAGTGGAAAGAATAAAGAGAGAGACACAGGGGACAAACTCAAACAGAACAGGGGACCAGGTCTTTTAGGGCCCTGTGGGTTCCTCCAAACCCATCTTTTACTCATAGCAAGCCGAGTTCCAAAGCTAGGAGTGCTCTTTCCTCACCTACACGGTCTCAGGTACTTCACAGTTCACCTGTGATGGGATACCTAGCTCGGCTGTCACAGACCTTTGCTGCTGCCTGCAGAAAATGTGTGGTTGTGTTCACATGCAGTGGCACCTACTCTCCCACCTTCCCCCGGCTGGCCCCACAAAATCTAGAAAAACTGTGAATCAGCGAGAAGGGCTTCCCAGAACTCTGACAGAAAAATGGCATGAATGCATTTATTAAAAGTGAAAGAATAAAGCCTGCTCATAAATCAAATTTGAAACTTTCCTCTGGCCCACTATCACTCTGGAAGACCTGGGAGCAAAGACAAATGGCCCCCAGTCAACAAGGGCATGGGGACTCCGAGCACCGATCCGAACAGCTCAGTGTTTCTCACCCTGTCAGCAGGACAGGGAAAAACTGGGCAAAAGAACATTTTTCACTTTGAACAGGACAGTGAGAAAAATTAAACTGAAGCATGAAGAAAAGATGATTGCTCTTTGTTTTGAAATAGCACCCAAAATCCCGGCGTGTCAAAGAAACAGTGGCCTGGAAAACAGCCGCCTGTGACCTGGGCCTCCTGCTGGCAGCTCTGAGACCAAGGCCAGGAGAGAAAACCTGTCCAGCGATTCCTGTGCTCTTACTCCAAATACCCTCCTTGCACCAGAACCTTCGTGCAATTTTCTTATCCAAATACAATCTCCTTCAGCCCCGTGGTCTGCGCGACGACACAGTTGCGAACCAGAACCCTCCTGGGTGAGAACAAGGCCTCCAGCACGCAGCCTGCGGAGGGCCAGCTTGTCGGGGGGAGGGGGGGAGCAAGTTCCTCCGCAGCTACGTGACCCACATTTGAAAGACGGCTCCATTTCCACAGCAGCCCAATGGCACCGCATTACGTATTTTTAAAGAAATACTCTACAAATTCTTAACATTTTGCAGGGTAAAGAGAGATGGAGGACAGGAAAGTGTGTTTTGTGTTTATCTGATCTATAACTAAGAACAATCAAAACCAAGTCAATGCCCGTAAAACTAGACTCTTCTAAACCAAAGGTCCTGGAGAGTATCTTAGACGACAGCGTTATTTTACTGAAGAAACTGGGTTACCTACACAAAGTACAAAACACGGTTCTGTCTTTGCTGACTGGTTAGCAATTGTAAGTGGTGAATTTTGAGGCTTTGAAAGAAGTCAAAGTCTACACATCCTGTGCTTCATTTGCTTCTCCTCACAGTAAAGTCAACTGGGTCCCAGACAGCAGCTCCTGCATCGCCCACCCCGAGGGGCTCCTTCCTGTTGTGGTCCATGGCACGGCCCTCCGGAAGGCTGACATGCAGTTTGTGCAGGGGGCTCGAGTTAGGCAAAAAGGCTGCACTCATTTCCTGTGTAATTTAAAAACAAACTGTTTTGGCCTCATTCTTTCCCAAGTTTGACAAACAAAATAAGGACATTTCCTTTTGCAATCTCCACTGCTGATGGCCACTGTGGCTGAGACACTGTGGTCTTCCACAGGCAGAAATGGCCCCCTTCCTATTCTACTTCTGCCACCTCACTCAGGCCCTCATTAGCTAGGTCTGTTGCTGATACCTGCTTTCCTCTCTAGCTTCAGCCTCTGGTCCTCCTCACCTTTATGTCCCACTTCACTAGGCCCAGCCGGCAGTCCCTAGACCACTTTCCTGTGTTGTGCCTCCGTCGAGCTGGGCACTCCCCCCACTCCCCACTGGCCACCTAAGCATCCCTGGGCTCTACACTCAGGTGAGGCACTGCAGGGAGTCGCCCTGGCCATCTCCCCTCCATCCACTAGGAGGGGAGGCACAGAGCTCTCCTTTAAGCAAAAAAACCTCAGTATCAACATGACTCATTCTCTCCTTTCACTGAATTGCAAGGCCCTCCGACTCATAGTGACAGGAGTCTAGCAGATCGGCCAACACGTTACACCTCTAGACCCTCATCCTGGTCAGTTCCTCTGCCCAAGTTCTCAGATATTCATCACTGCCATGGAACATCTCAATTAGGCTACAATTACATCATCTGATTATTGCTCATGAGTCAACGAGTTATCTATCATGACACCTTTCTGTATACCATAAAATCCTTAGCCATTAGAGTCCATGGCCAGTCAAAGAAACCATTTTTAGACAGTGAGTAGGCTAAATATTTAAAGTAAAATTGCCCTTACGCATAGGTATAGTCAGCCATTGCTGCAGGTCTGGTGATCTGTATTGTGATGATGGTCTGGGAGGTTGAAATTCCTTAAAAGTACTTAATTCTTTCCATACATCTGGTCACAGACTGAACTGGATGACAGCCAAATCAAATTCAATGGTTAGGTTCAATGTTGACTGGGTGGGGAAATTTGATCTGATTCTCATCCACTTTGGTTTGCAACCAGAATTGGGAGAAGAATTAAGTTCATGAACCGAGGTACTACTGAATTTCAGTCATTGATGGTCAACTGATTTAGATTTAGAGAGGATTAGCAACGCTGCCCCAATTTGTACAAGTCTAGTTGGTTCCAGAAAAGAATGATGTATTAAATTCTATCAGTCTTGCATGGCTTCACATACAATTTTATGAGCTAGATGAATGATCATTCTTGGATCTTTCCTACCTGAAAGAATGCTCATGGACAGGTCTGTCACTGAGGGAAGACTCTCTCCAAGTCACAGCAAAAGAAACAGTACATTGCTCAAAACCAAAAGTTGTTTGTCATCGTCAAATAAAATAAGCTATACAAAAATTTGGGGAAACTATAAAGCACTATCCAATTATTGTGATTAAATTCTCTTTCTCCAGTGATCCCTTTTCTAGGTATTTTGTTTTAAAATTTTTGTTTCTATCAGTGCATGTTTGCAGTAGATAGCGATTACACTCATTATGGAGAGTTGGTACATGTCCCCTTCTGCTTTCCTCTCTCCCTCTTCCTTCCATCTTTTGGTATGGTTAAAAAAAAATCCATCTTCTTCAGTTCCTTAAAACATTAGACAATGACTGGCACACAACAGGCATTCAAAAGCTGTTAATGGCATAAGTTGAGTGATAAAAGAACAAGAAATAAAGACAAAGATCAAATCATCTACTTAATACCAAACAGAAACTCCCACCCTGGCTCTTGGAATCCTCATCTTTACCAAGATATAGTTGAACTGGGTAATCTTGCAAGTTTTCTTCATGAATTTTATGACTCTGAATTCCTCTGATTTGATGTAAACTACCTACTCTATTTGTGTATAATTATGACTCCCTTTCTTCTGAAACATGCTTTTGGAAATGCCTATTTACAGATGGTTTGTCATTTGGAAAATTTGAGATATGCTATTTTCTTAGAGCATCTAGACAGTTAAGATCTGTTGTCAATAAGTCACACCACTATAGGAGGGCTTCCTCCGAGAGTTAATTTCATCCAACATGCATAGATCCATGGAAACTTCGACCAATAAATATGGCATTTATTGACTCAAAAAATGCTCCTTTCCCATTTTTATGTGTCACAATTCAAGTCTATTTCCACTTGACAAATATTTCTTTACAGCTGCTGTGTACTAGGTAGGCATTGCAAGGCACTGTACCCTTGATGCATAGTCTGTATTTGGTTTTGCATTGTGTACTCAAATCATAACTACATTTTAATTTCCTGCATGTAAATAAATGTCCAGAAGATCTGAGAAACCATGCCTAAAACTGCTTTTGCTTATATAGTTACCATAAAGCAGCCTCACCAGGCTAAAGGATTCAATAAACCCCAAAGATTAACATTCAAATCACGGAAGCAAGGCCACGGGCTTTTCTCTCTGCAACGTCCCCTACTCTACCCATCTTCATTACACAGAGCATCTACTAGACAGGGTCGTGCAGCCAAAAGAAACTCAAAACACCGCCCCGCCTTCAGGGATTTCATGACACTGTGAAGAACTCTTTGCTTAGTCAAACCTCAGCTCTACTAGTTCAGCAGCCCCACCACATGGCACAGGTAAAGCATCTAATAGCTGTGGTAGAAAATGCAAACGGCGATCAAGAACAACTTGAAATCAGACAAGGAGAGCAAGTGGTAGGCAAGCTGGAGAGCTGGTGATTCCGCATCTAACTGATCAAAGTGTCACACAGAAAGGCTTGCTTAGGTCACCCTAAAAGTCTACATCATGGCCGGTCGCTGTCCCCGGGCTGGACATTCTTGCACTTGAATGGAATAAGCACATACACCTCAGCACACTATGGGTCCTGCACTGCACTACCGCAATTCATTCCAAAGCAGCAAGTGACTGATCCTTTCTAACCTTTCAGAAGGGAAACCTCTGTACTATTACATTTGTAATGTCAATATTGAATGTCTTGCTTTTTAAAAAAATCTTATGGGGCAAATCTCTTTTTGCTTTTTTGTATATTGCTGATGAAGAAAGAGACTGCAATTGAGGAAAGATTAAGAAAAGTGAACGGTGAACATGGTAAGTACTAAAGAACAATACATCAGCTGGTTCTTCAATAGTCCAGCTCTGATCACTGCAAAGCTATTCAACAGTTACAGCTGTACAACAGTCAAATCTCATTAGTTTGTCATTTGACAAGTAGGAGAAATAAAATCAATTTTAGCACTGGTGTGAATAATCCAGTATATCATTTTATCTGCACCTAATAAGCCCTTCTTCAGCCAGAAAGTGTTGAATAAGACAAGCTTGTAGTGAGAGGAATTAAATTACTCTGTTGATTACTTTCCTCTCCTATTAACAAGCCAGGATTACTATTCATCAGGCTTATTTTTTTTTTTTTTTGCAGTCATGGCACCTGATGCTGTTCTTATAAAAGCAGACCATCCTAAGAATCTATCCTCAAGACATTCAAAGCCCTTTCTTCTTGGCTATGAAATGCTTTTTTGTTTTGAAGAAGTCATTACCGAATTCATCAAACATTCACAGTTGAAATAGTTGCTATTTCAAAGAAACATAACCTTTTCTACTGCAAACAAATACAGGAGTATAATAAATAGTTTCAAGATGAGGGAAGAAGAGATAAAGGGAAATGAGAAATAAAAGGAGAAATAAGAAGGGAAGAAAATAATGTATTTCATAAATGTTAAGATAATGCAAAATATAAACTCCTTTTTTATTGGATCCTAATATATCAACCTTTCTAATTCACTTTACTTTGTAAATGGTTGTCATGAATTTTCAAATTCACTTGTAGATGAGGAAAACACAGAAGGCATTGAAGCAACACATGGTAACCTTACAAGTACGTTTGTCACCAAATGGGTCTGAGGAGGTCTCCAAAGAAGAGAGGGCCTCAACTTGCCCCTCGAGTAGGCTTTGGCTCTTGTCACAGAAAAGGAATTTCAGGACGGCATGGATGTGATGCATAGGTAGGTTTATTATGTAGAAGTAGAAAGCAGGGGGCGAGGAAAGGACCCCAGGTGAGGAGCTGGAGAGGCTCACTCTGATGCAGGGCTCAGGCTCACCACTCACAGCAGCGAGGCCAGCACTTACGGTTAGCGGAGCTGCGCCAGGGTCCAGCTGATCATTGTCTCAGCCCTGGTTTCATAAGTCCTTCCTCTGGAATCCTTATGGCTTGATGGAAATTTTGGTTTCCATGAAATAAATTGTTCCTTCTTGGTGGGGATGCACCCTAGTTCTCATCCTGACCAGGAAAGGAGAGCTCATCACAGGGTGGTCTGCAAGACTGTTTTCCTGGAACCCGAGCAGATTGTAGGTTTGGGGACATCTAGGCATCACTGCAGGGGACAGGGAGCCAGACATTGTGAAAGCTGCCAATTGAGTATTCCTGCAAGCCCTGAAATTACCTTAGTTGCTGTCATCTTGGTGTCCTCAGTGTTGGACAGGATGTGACAAACTAGGTAAATTTAGGGTTAATAAACCTTCAATACAGATATTCATTAAGTGATCACTATGCCTACCTACAGTGCTGATCAGGGACCTGACCTCGAGTTTTAAGTTAATTAAAGGAGACCAAAACATGAGTTTGCGTTTCTCGTTTCTACTTATCTTTGTCTCTTCCACCCTACCTCACCTTTACCCACCACCCTTCTCAAGGAAGCCTTTTCCAAGGCCAGGAGGTTCTGTATCCTATAACAGCACGCAGGAGAGTGCAGAACTTTAATGCTGTTCTGACTCTATTCCTAAGGGCCTCTCTGACCTTTAACGTTCCTGTTTTCACATTTATAATTGAACTTTTTTTTTTTTTTTGGTACCAGAGATCGAACTCGGGACTTTGCGCTTGCAAGGCAGGCACCAAAACCACTGAGCTAAATCCCCGGCCCTGTAATTGAACTTTTGAGACAACCCAGAGCTAACTCTCCCTCCCAGTTGCAGTCTCTTCTCTGCCCACATCGACCTCTGTGTGGCTGGCTGCCAGAGTTGTTTTTCAATAACATGTACCTGCTTGTGCTGCGCACATGATCAAGACACAGGCTGCCTTCTCAAACACACAGGATAAAATCCAGCTCTGTGGCAGACCCAGGAAGACCTTTGGCAATCCAACCCAACCAATCCTTCCATCTTTACGTCCCAACTCTGCCCACTTTGTCCACTCACTCCATCCTGTGTACTCACTGCTCTCTGAACACACCACACTTTTGCTTTTACCATGTGCACTGTTTCTGTTGCCTGGGTCTCCTCCTTCTCCCACTAGCACATCGCCCTTGTAGCCCCAGGCACCCTACAGTCAAGGTCCTTTCAAAGCACGGATTTTGGGGGAGTGGGCAGGGACACCTTCTCCAAGCACTCAGGACAGTCTCACCTTTTATTTACAGTGCAGGTTTCAGTATTGTGCCCAGGTGGTGAGGCCCACAGATCAGGAGATGATTCCCCCCGCCCCTGTAGATAATTAGTCACCAGTCCCACCAGCAGAGGCCAAATCTCACCATGTAGGGCCACTGGGGAAACACCAAAGCAGATTAGGAGGCAAGGGGAATAAGGAAAATTTGTGGACAACAGCATGCATTGTGGCTTCTGAGGAAAAGGCAAGGTGAGGTAACCAGGTTGAGGACAGGAGTTTGAAGAATCTCAGCAAGCTCTGGGGTACAGGGACTGGCTCGTGTCTTCAGAGCTGGCACTGGGTTGATTCGAGCAGGCCTAGAATGTAAGAGCTCAACAGAGGAACTGGTGGGGCATAGGCTCTGATTGGTCGGTTTGCTTATGAAAATCAAAGTGCTCACTGTGTGCAGGGTTTGGCGATTCCTGAGAAGAGCAGTGCAGCAGGGGTCCAAGAGGTCACAGCACCAGAATCATAGGCAATAAACAGGCATGAGTAATATACCCTCTGTACTATAGTGCATGCAATTCTTTTATCGCTTGGAATTGTTTACATTTAAATTGTTACTGTCTGCTTCTCAAGAACAGAGATAATCACCTCTGCAATGCAGGCAAAGACCTAATGCAAACATGCAAACACAGGGAAGGAACTTATCCTCGACAAAGAACCAGAAAGGGGTATTTTAAATAATCTCCAAATGCTGAACTGCCCAGGAATTCCATATCAGAGAGTTTACAGTAATGATTCTGTACCTGTTTGATTCTACCTATTTGGCCCCTGGAATTTCAGTGTAGGTCTGTGTTGTACCTGTTGAGTCACAAGACCCAAATAAGCCCCCCTTGAGACCTGGGCCCCATGGCTACAGGCCAGCCCCCCATCACCTGTGTAAGATGAGCAGCATCTCATATGTATTCTATTTCTTCAGTACAGATTAAATTAATCTCAGCAGCAAATATTCTACTCTTCCCTTGTACTCTTTACTCAACCCCCAAGGTGAATATCCCATAGCCACAATCAATTTTAACAGGAATAATCAAATCAATTAAATCAAAGGATAAAGCAAAAAATTGTGCTTTTCTGTGAAGAGATTTCCCCTTAAGAAATAGGATTGAGAAATATGCAAAAATAATTGCAGAATAGATCTCTCTTAATGCCTTGATTGGAGCCCATTAAATAAGAACCCCAGAGAGCAGTGTGTGGCTCTGCTATAGTGCTGATTGGAGGACAGCACTGTGCAATAAATGAGGTCTGAGGACTTGAGGGAAACAGCAGGCTGCTGATACATTACTCTGACTGAAAACGAAGAAGGAAGGGGCAAAACAAGGAGATCAGCAGGGGAAAAGAAAACAGCACCAGTAGGTGGAAGAGACAGAACACACACTAATGAATGAGGTCATTCATTTAAGACCAATGTTCACTCACTTTAACAACTCAAAAACCCAGCCAAGCCTAAGTGAAATTTATTACTTCCATCGGGCAAAATCTATCACAGAAACATCTGACTGGTCCTTTCTGCCAATTATAACATCCTCGTCTTTAGGTCAACTGAAAGTATAGAGGGATTCTTCTAAATGAGAAAATATATGTGAAACCCCAACACGCCAAACAGCGAATGAAGTTATTAGATAAATGACAGTGTTCTGTTTCCTTCCTTGCATGCAGTTTGAAAAAGTCATCCAGTTGTTGGTCAGGGGATAAACCGTGGTGCTTAGCTCACCCGAAGTGCATGTCATAGTCAGTGAGAAATTCAAGGTTCCAGAGTCATTAGTTCACAAAGAGGCTCCACGTGTGGTCCTCCTATCACTACGCATGCCCGTTCTGGCTTTCTCCTTGTCGACAACCTCTGTGTTTCTCTTTTCTGCAGGAGACTGAGCTACTACTTGTTCATCCACCTGGCAGGGGTGGTGTCTCCCTTGGGTCTCAGCCATGCAGAACATCCATCGTTGGAGTCATCGGCCAAAGCATTTTCAGAGCTTTGAAAGGAGCCTGGCTTTTTTCTCACCTGTCCCTCTCTCCTGCCTTCATATTTGGGCTATAAGAGAAAAACATCATTTACCTTACTTTCTACCTTTGATTTCCATTGAACTTTTTCTTACAAGGAACAACTACAAAGCTGAGATTTAGATGACTCTCACAAAGTATTGTTTTTTCCCTTCCAGCTTCATTGAGGTATGATTGACCAATAAAAATAATACATATTGACACACGCCGAATCAGCCCGCTGCAGACAGGCAGGTCTGTGCACGCCCTACCGAGGTCCTGAGTCACGCGGAAGACACCGAATCACCCCACTGCAG
>NW_004624753.1:4992313-5032736 GCF_000247695.1 Heterocephalus glaber
GGGAGGGTGCTTCTGGCCCCCTGCGTGGCTCAGCTTCTCTACCCTAGGAGCATGCAATGGTGGCGGGGGAGCTTCCTTCCGGGAGTTGGGACTGGCTCAGCTTCTCTGTCCTGTCAATTCTTTTTTCTTAGTACATCTAGCTAAAAGTTTGTCAATTTTGTTATCTTTTCAAGGAATGAACCTTTGGTTTTATTGCTTTTCTCTATTATTTTTTTCTGTTTTCTAGTCTGTGTATCCCTGTCTTAATTTTTATTATTTCCTTTTTTTCTGCTCACTTTGGGCTTAGCTTGTTCTTTTTTGATTTAAGTGATACATTTAGATTGTTGGTTGATTATCTCTTATTTTTTAGCACATCATAACTATTACCTGCTCATAGAACTGCTTTTGCTGGTCCCATTACTTTTGGTACACTGTATTTCCACTCTCATTCATCTTTGAGTACAGTGATAACTTGGTTCATGATAGCTTTTGTTCACAAACAACTCAGTTCTCAAACAAAAGCATTATACAAAAATTTGCTTCCGTTCACAAACACCACAGTGGATAACAAGCACAATCACAGCCATCTTCTCCAAAATTGTAAAACAAATTAAGCTTGTGAACCAAGGTACCACTGTATTTTCTAATTTTCCTTGTGATTTCTTCTTTGGTTGACTGGTTTTCTTGAGTATGTTACTTAATTTTCACAACTTTTGTGAATTTTCTAGTTTTGCTCCATCTCACTGTGTTTGGAGAAAATATTTCTATGATAACTGTCTTTTAAACTCTGTCCTCAAAAATGGTCCATGTACACTAGGGGAAAATGTGTGTGCTACTGTTGTTAAGTAGAGTATTTGAATCTGGTCCATTTGAATCTAGTAATGTCAATAATAATGTTAGGTCCATTTGAATCTGGTAATGTCAGTAATGACATTAAAAAATCTTAAATGAAATAAATCAAACACAGAAACTTAAATATTACATTCTTTCTCTTATATGAGAAACTTTAATTACAAATAAAGAGTAAAATAAAAAATAGATAATGGGAAGTGGGGAGATAGGTCTTTTCAAATGAGAAGAGGATGAAGAGATGGAGGGATGGGATGAAAAGGAGATGAGAAAAGGAATCAAATGTGTCACATACATACACTGACCCCACACAAGGAACATAAACATTATGTAATGAAAATGTGTACAATTAAAAATTTAAGAGTATAAAAGAATTGAATAAAAATATGAATTTAGACGTTATTTGGCTAAGTTTGTTATGTGAATAATTATACAAATGACAATTTGCATATTCTTTCACATTATTCTTCTGGAAATTCATATTCCATCTATTCATGCAGAAAAATCAAGATAGCCTAAAAAAACTCTAGATTTAAAAGCTGAAAAGATGAAACAGGTAAGGTTGTCAAAATCAAGCAGTTTTACTTCTGATAATATAAATGCCTACAGAAAAAAAGCACTACCAAATTTTTCTCTTTAAAAGACAAAATGAAGTGTGAAAAAAGATTAGAGATGAGAAATGATTTCAAGTACCAGTAAAATAATGTAATACAAAATATATTCCTTAACAGAATAAACTTTCCATAGAACCACATATCAATCAGTGTTTACTGGAGAAATCAATATAATACAAGATATAAAAATACGTAAGAATTTACAGGATTGGCTCACAATGGGCATTCACAGAATTGAGCATGGAAAACTGCAGAGGGTCAGTCTGTGCCCTGGAGATCCAAAGGATCCAGTTGAAGGCCTGGAGCCCACTGCAGTGTCTCCTGTGAGTCTGTATCAGGAGGCTGATGGGATCTCATTGAAAGGCTGAAGAGTCTACTTCAGAAGGCTGAAGGATCTGTGCCAGAAGCTGAAGAGTCTGTGCAGAAAGCCATGAGATGACATCCAAGGGGAAGGAAAAGACTGGCACTTCTCTGAAGAAACTGAAGCAGCTCAGTCCTTCATTTCCCCTTTATACCATCAAGATAACAAGCTGCCCTAGGGTGGGTCTTCCACACCCTAGGGTGTGAAATTGCTGATCCAATTTAGTTGAGCTTCTCTTACTCAAGCTGACACAATCAATCAACCACCACAGACCAGAAGTACTTTTGCTTTCAAACATGAAGTTCCAAACTACCCTGTCCAAATTCAATAAATATTAAGTACAAATATTGGCAAAAAAAAAAAAAAGAGCTCAATTTGGTAATAAAAACAAGATATTAAAGAAGCTAGTCCCTGCCATCTAGGGACAAAAATCTGAAGTAGAAAATTATTTTCAAACTATAATATTGTGGTCAAAGAAGTATGCATGTCATGCGGTGGAAAGAGGTAGGAAGGAAAAGGTACAGCCACATGGGGTCAAAGAAAGGTTTTGTGACATTTAAGCAGGACCTGAGGTGAGAAAGATGACAGGAGGATGAGCCTCCATAGCTCACTGCTCTCTGGTCACAGCAGGCCCAGAAAATGACATTCACATGACACACAGAGTACACAGAGGAGGCTGACTCCTGCTGGGACACTTGGCCAGGGCTAAGCCTGGCTGTCCCCGAGGGTGGACAGATCTATGACTCAGCTCATCTGTCAGCCACTCTGGTCACATGTGGATGTCATGGAACATGTACTGACAAATTCTGCAAGGTTTGCAGAGTGAACTGGTGGTTCTCAACTCCAGTTAGGACTTGAAAAAAAATACAGCTATTATTTTCCTCAGAATCTCTGGGCAGCAGCCTGAATGTGATTATGTTTGGGGAGCAATCATATAAGCCTAAAGGGGGACAGACTGAGAACCCCCTTCTCAAAACTTCCCTTCTCCCACCAACAGAAAACCGGCCAAGTCACATAACAAGTTTCAAAATTAAAAATAATAATCATAATAATAAAACTGATGGATAATTAAATACTTAAATACAGCCCTTCCCTTTCAACCCTTGAAGGGGTAACAAGAATTATCCTTCTTTTGTAAAGAACTAGAAAACTGGGCAAAATACAGAAAAATGTGTTTTCAGATACTGGACAATAGACTGTGATCCATAAAAGTAGGGTTAAAAAATAAGGTGAGTTCAATTGGTAACTGGAACTAAGCAGACCCAGAGAGCCCTGAGTAACTCTGCCGCCACCGGCCTAGTCACTGCCACAGCCAGAACGAACTGCAGCTGCTACAGCCCCAGTTACCATCACAACAGCCATGAGCTGCGAGGATGAGACCCCGAGCTACCAGCAAGCCCAGCCCCACAGGGAGTCCTACAGGGAACATCAGCCCACAGAGCCTCACATCCACCACAGCTGCAGGTTGGCACAACAAGGTCGTTGCAGTGGACATTTGGAGAACAGTAAAATGGTTTGCTGTAAGAAACAGATACGACATGAGAAGCACAAAGTGTAAGTAAAGCGCAAAATAAAAGGTAGATAATAGGAAACAGGGAGATAAGATCTTTGCAAATGAAAAGAGGACCAAAAGATGGAGGGAGTGCAAAAGGGGAAGGGAAAGAGGATGAAGAAAGAATTAATATGTGTTCTGTACATGTACCAACTCCACACAACGGCTGCAAACATTATGTACTGCAAACATGTACTGATAAAAATAGACATGTTTAAACAAAGAAATGGATAAGGCTTCATCAATAGGAGTGACACCAAGGAAGGTGTATGTATAGACCAGTCTGCCTCAAAGAACCCCAGAAAGTACCTTCGCAGTGTAAGATGTGGAAAGACTGAAATTTGGTGTTGCTGAGGGAGAAGAGGCAGCACATGCTACACACCCTCAGTGGAGGTCCAGTTTAAGGCAGTGAACAGGCAACTGCCCCTAACCGCTGTGGATGCTGTCCATGTTGTAGGGTCCCCCAAGCAATCTCCAGCAGAATGGTAGGAGTGAATAAAAGAACGAAGGATCAGAGACCTCCCCAAGGCCAAACATTGCCAGCCCTACTCTAGGCAAAGAAGGTTCCCACCTTACTACACATGGAGACTCCATGGATGTGGACCACAGGATTCCAACTGTCCTGTGCAGGGAGAAGTAATGGCAGGAGCTGACAACCAGAGTGTAGGAGAACTAGGTGGACCACTGAGACACAATGTGTATGGAGGTTATAGACTGATTTGGCGGGGGCCCTGATGGCAAGGACAAAAGCAGTTGATCCACCAGCTGAGAATTTGTCTGCTCCCCAGGCTGAGCAGGGCTGGGTTCTGTAAATGTCTGCTCACTGTCCCTGTCATCTTCTGGCTTGGTCATCCAACAAGAAGAAATGAATATGAAATTCCAGTAATAAGAAATAAACAAAAGACTGGAGCTGAAGATGTTAATTGTTTGCTTTTTGCCCCATTGACCAAATAACTAGGACTGTCTGCATTAACTATGCAGGATGGGGTTTCTACTACTACATCTCTTTTTATTTTTAAAATTAATTTTATCGGTAAATTTAAGGTATACAATAGGACATTCATCATACAATGACAAGGTATACAATGTAAGGTATACAATGACATTCATCATTAGAAATTTGCACCTTTACATAATCTCTTAGTTCTTATTTTTTCCCCATTCCCCTGCCCTCCCGTTACATCTCTTTTTAGTAATGACAATTTTTTTTTAAGTCTGGTTTTCCTCAATATACCCTTAACGGTTTTTAAGTTGTTTCATATCTGGTCAAGTGGAGACTTTTAAGAATTTCATTTTTATTTGCAATAAAAGTTTACAACTTGATTTTTTTACAAAAACGTTGACAAGGGCCAGGGATTTAGCTCAGTGGTTCTGCCGCCTGCCTTGCAAGTGCAAAGACCCGAGTTCGATCCCCAGTACCAAAAAAAAAAGTTGACAAACTGCAAGCACCTATTAATAAAGGCCTTAAAGTAAATAAATTAACAAATAGATAACTACTTTTCTCATTTCTGAGAAAAAATACCTGACATCCACAAGTTAAAGGACAACAGGTTTATTACAGTTCACAGTTTGTAGAAGTTTCAGTCCATAGTTGGCTGGCTCCAAGGCAGGGGGGCATGGCAGAGGGGCACTGAAGAGGAGAAACAGATCATGGCATGGCAGGCAAAAGGCAGTGAGCAGCAAGCAGCAGCAAGCCTGCCTTCTTTCTATCCCTTTATATTCCATCCACACTACAAGCCTACTGATTAGTGCCACTCACCTCAAGGTGGGGCTTCCATTAGCCACAATATTAACTTCAGTACTACACCCTTAATCCACATTCACACACTTTAAATCCAGCCACCTCCAAAAAGCCCCACCTTTGGCCACATGAGGCTTGAGGGGTGGGGTCGAAATATAAGCCATAACATAAAGTGTGCCCAGGATTTCTTCTGAGAAATCATTGCTAGCCTATAGGACAGGAAGAAGAAACCCAAATAGAGTCTAGCAATCAGTTATATTGAGAACTCAGCCTAGAGAGTGGAGAAGACAAGGCAGCCAAAATTTACAGCAGAGTCCTCAAGAAGAGGGAACTAAGAGAAATCAAGAGTTTCAAAAATTTGCATAGTGATCTCCTTGAGTCTTTTGCCAAATACAAGCCTGTGCATGCATAGGTTGAAAGCTAAAGAAATGGGCAAAGTAGTTCTCAAAGAAAGAACAATTGAACATTGTTATTACCTATTCAACTACTGGAGGCCCTGCCCTGTGCAATTAGGCAAGAAAAATAATAATCATGCAATAGAAGGAAAGAAGTAAAACTCTTTGGGTGTAGATGACCTGTAAAACTCCCTAAGGAATTTACCCCAAGAAAATTCTTGCAACTTGTGAGCAAGTTTAGAAATATCTGAAGGTACCAGATCAACATACAAAAAAATCAACTATATCTCTGTATACTAGCAAGGAGCAAGTGGAAACATTTTTTTTCAGTACTAAAGACTGAACACAGGACCTTGCACATACTAGGCAACCACTCTATCATGGAGTTATATCCTCAGTCCTAGAAATAACACTTTTTAAAACAAATCTATTTATAATAATGTTCAAGGCGTGAAACACTTAGCAATAAATTAAATGAAATGTGTTCAAATCTTACTCTAAAAGCTACAAAAGATGACTGATCATTATAAAGGTCTAATGAAATAGAGATATAAACAATGTTGATGAATCAGTATACTCACCAGTATTAAGATTTCTGTTCTCTCCAAATTGATTTTATAGATTTAACACAATTCCACTAAAAATCCAAGAAAGCTTTTTAAAAAATCTAATTTTAAAATTATTCAAAAAACAATACGACAAGTCTATTCAAAATTGGATGAATTGCTGGGGATGTAACTCAGTGTTGCCACACCTGCCTGGCAAGCGCAAGGTCCTAAGTTCCACCCCTAGTGTATGAGGGGGCGTTCCCAGCTTGGTGGTACATGCCTGTAATCCCAGCACTTGGGAGGCAGAACCAGGAGGATAACCATGAGTTTGAGGCCACTCCAGGCTACATAGTGAGTTTAAGGCCAGTCTGAGCTATACAGCAAGACCCTAACTCAAAAAACAAAACAAACAAAAAATTGGATGACTTACTAATACCACTTGATTTCAAGGCTTACTATTAAAGCCATAGTAATAAAGAGAATGTTACTGGTAGAAGAAGAGACCTATGGATAAATGAAAAAGAAATAGACCCACATATACAGTGGACCCTCAAGTTATAACTGGCCTGACATATGAATAACTTGGGTTACAACCAGAATTTTAGTTTTAATTTATGACCAAAGTCTTGAGTTATGACCTGAATGGCAGCTGCTTGTGCTTCCAGATGGTCTGAGATATAGATTTAACCTTTAAAGAATTCTGGAAAGAACATTACAACATCCTTCCCTGTGTGGGTTTAATTGAGAAATCCTTAGCCAATGTCTCTCTAAGGACAGGCACTGAGATCTGCCTGTATACTAGAGAGAGACTTTGCAGGCTGTGTAAAGGAGCCTGAGCCTTCATTAAACAACTTGAGTTAAAACCAGTCCTCAGGAATGAACTGAGTTCATAAGTCAAGGGTCCACTGTATATGGTCATTTGAGTTCCAATAAAATCAAAATGCCAATTTAGTTCAATGTGGAAAAGGAAGATATTTTTCAATAAATGTTGAATGCTGGATAAGAAATGAATATTGACCATTACTTTAGGCCATGCAAAATTTTAATTCAAAATGGGCTAAATGTAATAATTAAGACTATTAAACTTCCAGGAAAAAAAAAAGAGGAAAAAATCTTCATAATCTTTGGATAAGCAGAGATTTCTTAGTTACAACACAAAAAGAATGAACCATAAAAGAAAAAGTTGACAAATGGAATTTCATCAAAATTTAAAACTTAATTTCTTTGAAACACATTACTAGAAAAATGAAAGACACACCACAGAATGGGAGAAATTATTTGCAAGACAAACATCTGACAAATGACTTGTATTCAAAACATACAACTTAATTAGTTAAAAATAAGAAAGCAAAGTAATTTTTTTTTAAAGGCAAAAGATTTGAACATTTTACAAATGAAGTTCTATGAATGGCCAGCAAGCATCCTGAAGGATGTTCAATAGTTGGTCATCATTCAGATGGATCAAGCAGGTCTTTTTATTCCATATTTGTAAGGCTTTGGTGCCTTGGGATTTGCTGACCTCAGAAGGACTCCTCCCAGGGCTGGTAAATTCCCAAAGATAGCAGCAAACTAAGTGATCCAGAGCCACACATAGGAGGTAATTGGAAGTTAAGCCTCTGATTTGGTTGGTTTGCATATGAAAAGCATGTTCACAGGTGAGTAGTGAGTATAAGGAGCTGTTTAGCAGCAGTCATTTCTTGGTCCCCAAAATGGAGATGAGGGATCTTGACTCACCCCACCCATGGGACAGGTTACAGGTTCACTGACTTCCATCACAGAAAAGGAATTTTCAGGATGCATCAGTAAGAGGCACAAAGAGATATATTGGGCAAAATGTTAAAAAAAAAAATCACACTCAAAAAAATAAGAGTGTGGAAGAGTCGGGGGAGAGAAAGCCTGTATGGTCTTGGTCTTGAACTGGGTATGTGTATGCAGGATTTGGAGGAGGAAACCTGTAGAACTTGAGACTCTATGGAAAGAGGGTGTGATAAAGGAAAAATAACTCCCAACCTGCTAGAAGTCATGTGTGCTGAGTTTGTGTGCCCCAAATATCAAATGAACTCTGAGGGAGGGACAAAGAAGGTTAAGAGGAGGAAACGTTTATTAAGAGAAAGCTCCTGATAGACAGAAGAGATCCCAAAAGGCATTGGAACAGAGGCTACTTCTTCAAGAATGTTTTATAGAGCAAAATCATGAGGTGGATACAATGTGGGTCAAACTACAATGAACCAATAGGATTACAACCATAAACACTGAGCTGATATGGATCCATGAAGGAAGTAAGGCATGTAGCAAGGGTATGTGGCAAGCATTAACTTTAGTTTATCTATAACTTCTAACGCAGAAATAATAAAGGCATTTTTTTGGAAAGGGACTGGAAGGGATGGGAGGAGGGGTCTGGATGTTCTAACCACCCAAGCATCTGATGACTATGTGAACTTACTGGACCAGGTACTGCTAATTATAGTATAGCCTCAAATTGCAGGCCAGGCATAGTGGCACACGCCTGTGATTCCAGCACTCAGGAGCCTGAGGCAGGAGGATCACCCAGACTTTGAGGCCAGCCTGGGCTACACAGTGAATTCAAACCCAACTTGAACTACATAGTGAACTACATACCCCGTCTCAAAAACAAATCAAATTGCTATTTATCTCTTGGAGGCATGCAGGCCTGGCCACTGTGTCTCCATTTTGAGGCCCGGCCTTCTTTGGATGCATCTCGTGCCGGTTTTGATGTGTTCTCATCTTCTGCAATGACTCCCGAGGGCCCAGCCCTGAACTGCCTCTTAATTTCTTAGCTGTGTATAATAAGGGGATCCAATTTACAGAGGGAAAGCAAGGGCTCTTTCTGCAGGGGAAGGATGGTGGCCCACTCCTGGGTGACACCCACCACAGGTGACAGCTGTGGCCCATCCACGGGGAAAGGGCCGTTTCCCGGGTGAGAGGAAGTGGAAAAGGCCTATTTTCAGGTAAAAAGGAATGACCCAGGCCTATTTCGTCTTTAAGGACCTCAGGAGTTCTTCACTGGATTTGTGTCCTGAACACAAACTTTTAGTTTTTAGTAAAAGTACAATTTTAAAATTATGATTTTTCTTGTTTCCTTTCTACCTTATTTTTCCTATCCTGCCCCAGTATCTATATAAAAATAAAACCTACATTTTCAAACGCTGGTAAATTCAAGTTAGATGCACAATAGGGAAATACCCTAACACACCATTAGTGTGGGTATCATATTTAAAAGGTGACAATACCTAGTGTTATGAAGAATAGTGAGAAGGACCAGGGATTTAGCTCAGCGGCACTGCACCTGCCTTGCAAGAGCAAGGTCCTGAGTTTGATCCCCAGTACCAAAAAAAAGAAAAGAAAAGAAAAGGAAAAGAAAGGATAGTGAGAAGCTGGAATTGTCGTACATTGCCGGTGAGATTTGGAATGAAAAGTCACTTTGGAAAGTGTTTTGTTGCCAGCCAGGGCAGGTCCTTCCTTTTAGTAATAATGGAAATTAAAACTAAAGCAAAAAGTTTTAGTTGGAGAGTTAGAGGGAAGCCGCGTAGGCAGCTGGAGGGGGCACCCTCTGACCCAGTGGCTCTGACCGCGAAGGTGGGAGGTCGGCGTTTAAGGGTCGCCTGGTGGGCGGGGCTCCGTGATCACTGTGGCGCTCAGTCCGGTGTCTCACAGCCTCGGATTTCTATGGCTGAGGCATGGCTTCGTTCCCAGGCCATTGCAGGTTCAGGACAATGGCTTGAGGCTTTCTGGGGCATAGCTGAGTGTCCCTGCAAATCCCCCGTCCTGCCGTCCTCGATCTTGAATGGGGGGAATATGTAAATTCGGGGCTAATCAACCCTTTGTGCCAACTTTTAGACAGATATTTCCTAAAGGATTAATGTTTCTATCTACAGAGCTGAGAAGAGATTTGGTCCACAATTCACAGGAACCAAGGATACAAAAAGAAAGTCAAACTGTGTTCCGTTTTAGTTACCTACTGGGCGTCTGTGGCCCAAGTGAAGAGCTGTGGTTCATATAAAATGGCCTTTTAGGTCCCTGGCTGTCCCAGGAGAAAACACCAGTCCTGCTTTTAATGGGCGGCAGGTAAGGGCCCAGGATTTTGCCTGTTTGCTGATCTCACTATGGTATTGTTCTTGCACAAATAAAGCAAGTTGCGTTTCTCGCTTCAGAGAGAAGTGGGTCCCTGTTTACTCCTCAGGTGGGTGTTGCAGTTTAGTTTGCTTTGAGACCGTGAGGGTTTCCCTCACCAATAATTCTGAGCTTTCTGTGGACCCTGAACCTTAACAGCACACTTAGAGGATTTCACATTCTCTTGAGCTAAAGTTTGAAGCCACGCGCATGTGTGGATCTTATTTATAGCTGATGATTAAGAAAGGTGGGGGAGGTCGTGTCTTCTTTGCTTTTTAAGTAGCCCCCACCTCCTGTCTCCAGCCAGCTGATGACTAACTCTCTGCCTACCATGACCGGGTCCGTTTGATAGCTTCTTACACAGTTGAACATACACTTTCTATAAGACACAACAATTATTCTCCTATTTACTCAAAAGAAATGAAAATACACATCCACATAAGGACTACAAAGTGATTCACAGTAGTGGGAAATAAAGTGTCCACCAAGAGGTAAGTGGATAAAGAAATTAGGACATATCCATAGTGAGATGGAATCTATGGGATGTGAAATATGACTCAGCAAAAAAGAGGGATTAATTACTGAAAAATGCAATCTCAATGGATAAGCAAAAAGTCAGGCACAAAACACATACATTCTGCAAGTTTCCATTTTTTGGAAATTCTAGAATAGATCAGTTTAATCTACGTTGGCAGAATATTGGAGTTTGGCTGGTGCTAGGGGTGGGGGACACCAACTAATAAAGACCACCCTTGTCTTGGGCATAAAGACAATTTTAAGAGTTGATAAAAATATTCTATGTTTGGATTGTGGTGGTGATTACCTGAGTGTATAAATATGTCAAAGATCACTGAAATCTAGACAAATGAATGCATTTTACTGTATGCAAACTATACTCCAATAAAGCTAATTTTTAGAAAATATTATCCTTGAAATAGAAAGAGGTTGTATGTTTATTCATTATTCTTTTACTCATAATGGGTTAATATGTCTGACTGCTCTAAAGATACCATGAAACAAATATATGTGGCAGCAGCTACTGAGACAAAATGGCTTTCTGCTAGGAGTTAAGACAATATTAACAATACTGCTTCATGTGTCTATAACAAGCCTTATCTCTGTGTACTTTGGATTACTGTGTATCTATAAAATACCACTCTATAGCAGTAGCCGTACATTGCGAATCTCTTTTTATGTGGCTGTTAATGCTGACACACAGATTGTGCTATCTAACTCGCCCAGTCCTCAAATGGAAGAGACCCTTGCTCATCAGCTGCACCATGAAAACTGCGTGCCAGTTCGGGAATCCACTGTTTGGCCATCATCTGGCCTGCATTCCCCAAGAGGAGGGCCAGGAACTCTGAGCAGTGGGACGGCCGCCTGTGGAAAGAATGTCCCTGGCTCTGCTGCACTGAAGGGGGTGGGGAGATGAAACACGACTGCCAGACGGCTACAACTCATTGCTCCTGGCAGCATTCAGGGTGAAACCAGAGCCAATGGATCAGCGTTCAGGGGGAATGAACGGCAAGGGGAGATGTCTATTGATGCTATTTTAGCGCAAGTCAAATCAAACCTGTAGAAATGACAACATGCATTAATCTCCCTCCTGCCTCCAGGAGCTGTGCACATGAGCTCTAGTCTCTTTATACAAACAGTTGTTATCTTTCTGTTACGACCCTGGCAAAAATTCTAGTGATGGTCTGGTAGGTTACCCCTCGTGACTGAGACAGACCTGTGTGTTATACTCCTCTGCTAATGACAGCAAGAAGTCTGCAGTGTGCCCCAGGGAGATGGAGCCCAGACTGAAAGTAGGGCTCCTGCAAACTGGCAGTCGGACTCCTCAGCTATCTGCAAACACTAGGGCCAAATGGGTGCTATGGATTTACTGTAGTGTACTGCAGACATAGCAAGGATTTTTTTTTTTTCTAAAGGGAAATTGAAATAAAATTACGGGTTTTTAAAAAAAGCATTATGGGGCTGGGGATTTAGCTCAGTGGTTCCGCCTCCTACCTCAAAAGTGCAAGGTCCCAAGTTCAACCCAGTACCGAAAATAAATAAATAAATAAATAAATAGCATTATGGTTTATATTTCTGATTATATGTAATGGCATCATGGTGAATTATCTTCTTTGTGACATGTATTTAGGAATAATGCTATTCTATAGGAAAAGGTTGGCCCTCAATTAAGAAATAAATTAAATGACAGTATCTGAACTAAATTTAATTCCTGCTCAGTCACAGTTCCTCTTTGATACATCCCCTGGAGTCTCCGGCTTTGCTCTTACCCCCTTTTAATACTAAGTATGGCCACCTCTGCCAAATGCCTCTGTGTCTTTGCGCTACAAACACACAAGCCAGCGCAGTGGGGAGCAGGAGGATTTCTGAAAGCCATTCCTATACCAGGGCATCTAAGCACACACACTTAATGATGTGCAGAGATAACTGCAAAGCACACAAACACTCCACTAACCAAACTACGCAGGTTCCTAACTCATCTTCTCCCCAGAATGGCTCCAAATAGGCACATGGCAGCTCTAACATGCCTCGATATAAGGAATGTGACAGACAGATATACAGAAGGTAAAACAGAGAAAGTATCTTTCTCCTACAAAATTTACCAAACCTCCAACCATAGGTGTAGATCCCAGTATTGGCCTGGCTGCTGAAAGAATCTGTGCCAGTGAGAAGCACTGAGATCTAAACTTCCTTGCTTCCACGGTAAACCAGCCTCTACTTTCATTTCTTACGTTCAAATGTGTCAACTGACCAAACCCTACTGGGAAAAGGGAAAGAAAACTGGAATCAAGCAGAACCTCCATGTCAGATTCTCCAAATCAGTTCAAACAACAAGTAACTCCTCAGTGAGTCAAAGGGCAGTCATCTCCCAGCAGATCTCAGAGTGCAACACTTACACTGTGTCACCAGGGAGCCACTGTTCCTGCCACAGACTACTGGTACTGACTAGAAACATAAGGGCCCCCTTCAAGGAGTCCTGAGAGAAGACAGAGTGCCCACAAGCTCAGGCCATGCAAGAGCACAGTAAGAAGGTGGCTGTCTAGGGCCAGAGATTTAGCTCAGTAGTGCTACCGCCTGCCCCACAAGTGCAAGGACCCAAATTCAATCCCTGGTACCAAGAAAAAGAAGGTGGCTGTCTGCAAGCCAAACAGGGGCCTCCCCAGAAACCAACCCTGCTGGCATTCTGGTCTTAGATTTGCAGCCTCCAGAACTCTGAAAAACCATATTTCTATTATGTGATCTACATGGTCTGAGGTGTTTTATAATACCAACCCTAGCAGGCTAATACACCTACCCTGACAGCCCACATAAAATTAGCATTTCCTTCTATTCTCTCATCTCCTTGTCCTGTTTTGTTTTTCTGCAGAACATCCACTACTACTTGACACTGTGTATGTATTTCTCTGGAAGCTGAGAGGCAGTATAGTGGACATGTGTTTGGACCCTGGGTTCAAGTCCTGACTCTGTAGCTTGGTAATAATGTGATCCTTGACAACTTAAGAAAGCTTCATGGACTTCTCCATCTGTACAATGGTTCTGACTTCAAAAGCATTGTTCTAAGAATCTCACGGGAGAGGTGCTTAGTTGAGTGCCTGGGACAGTGCAGACATCCAATAACTGTCCCCTGCCATTGCTCTTACCTGTCTATCCCACTGGAATGGACTCCTATGAGGGCAGCGACTTTGTTTCATCCACGAGTATGTTTGCAATCCAAACAGCACTCCTGGGGCATATTTTACCTGCAAACATGAATGGTCAAGGCCTGTGGGTCTTTCTCCAAGGTGCAGAGTGGGGATCATCGTTACTTATATCCTAACACGCTGAGGCTTTCAGAGCCCTCATTTTGGTTCACTGTAGGGCTGCTGCCAAGTGAGAGGACTCTCATTGACACAGGCTAATGAGCAAAGTTCAGCAGGGCAGTTAACAAGAGCAGAGAAATACAAGCTTTCCGTACTCAGAAGAGTCCACCCTGGAATAGGCAGTGCTACATTTACATGGTGAGCAATGTTTCACGGCAACCAAAGAAAAGTCCCATATAATCGAGTTAAACCACTTCGTCTGGAATGTGTTAGTGTTATAGTTTTTTTTGTGCTTCTTTTGTGTATCGGTTGTGTGGCTGTGTGTGATTTGAGAGTCTAGGTATCAGTCAATGGAACTTTGGCACCTTCCACTGATGAACTTCAGAACTTTGCTTGTTCTACAACAGTCATTGAAATGAGTCATTCTTTACAGCTCAGTTAGATAAATGTAGAATCCAAATCAGATGCCTGCTGGGTTTGGCATTAGCTTCAACAGGTCACAGTTACCTGGCTTTTGGTAGGTTTTCAGCCAGTTGGCACTAAGAGCTCAGGAAAATAGATGATATGACAGCACTTTCCTGGGAATTTTCTCTTACATATCAACTTTTATAAATCATTTGCACCTGAAATCAGCTTGTAAATCAACAGGGGGAACATTCATTACTAAGGAAATCAACAGGAAGTTTCAATCCCCAATGTAATGTGTTCCTTTATTTTTACGTAAGTAGATTTTTCCAATCATATTAATGATCATTCCTACATGGCAAAAGCCAGGCTGTTTGCTGTTATGGTAGCAAATTGTACACTTTTTATGGAGCTCTACCCCAAATTTTTGTAAATCAAATCAAAAGACTATGAGTGCATCAAACATTTCCATCTTTCAATAACTTCTGGGCCTACCAGGTTAACTCCAAGACATCAGGACAGGAGCCTTTCTAGAGGAAAGCTCTTAAGCTCTAAAGGATATATAAATAAATTCTAACAATTGATTCACCAAAAATCCCAACTGATGGGAAAACTCTGTAAATTAAGAAAACATTTTATACTAGAAATAATCAGAAATTAAAATGTGAGAAGCAATACTTTCTACAATCACATAAAAATATGAAAAGTAATAAATCTGACAAAAGATGTTCAAGACTGACATACTGACAACTACAAAACATTGTTGAGAGAAATTAAAGAAGACTTGAAGAAGCGAAAGGTATGTTCATGGGTCAGAAGTTTTAATATTATTAAAATACCAATTCTCTCCCCAGATTTACCTACAGAATTAACACAATCTAAATTAAAATCCTAGATCTTTTTAGATAAATTAATAAACTAATTCAGAATTCATATGTAAATGAAAATGACCAAAGTAGCTAAAATAACTTAGAAGAAAAAGATTGGGGGCTTAGCTGTAGATTTAGAGATTTATTCTAAAGACACAATGGTGTTGGTGGAAAGATAACAAACAGGCCCACAGAGCAGAAGGAAGTCAGAAATACAGCCCCACATAACTGACTTCTGATTTTTGACAAAGGGCAGGGGAACAGGGGCAGTCTTTGCAACAAATAGTGCAGAAACAATTAAGATATATTCACAAAAAAGGAAAGAATCCTAACTCATACTGATCGCCACACACAAAAGTTAACTCACAATGAGATCATAGACCTAAATATCACCTTAAAACTATAACATTTCCAGGTGAAAATACAGAAATAGATCCTTGTGATTTGGGGTTGGGCAGAGATTTCTTAAACATAAAAGGCACAATCTATATAATTTAATAAGAAAACAACACAAGTTTTTTTCTTAAAATGTGCAAAACATCCAGGCATGGTGGCACATGCCTACAACTCAGTCACTTGGCAGGCTAAGGCAGGAGGATCACAAGTTCAAGATCAACCTGGACAACGTAATGACACCCTGTCTCAAAATAAAAATAAAAAGGATCTGGTAATATAGCTCAATGATAGACAGCTTGCCCAGTAAGCACTAGGCCCTGGTTTCAACCCCAGTACTGAGGTAGGACAGAAGAAATAAAATTTAGGTAAAAAGGAGACAAGGAAATGTGGATTTTAAAGTTACACTTCTAAGAAAAGCTGCAGCTTCAAGATGAGCTCTTTTCTTACTTCTGTAGGCTGCCCTAGCTTGTGACCTCCTCCTGTTGTTACAAAAAGTAGTGTTAAATTCCTACAGGTCCTTTTAGCCTGTAAATTACACCTACAAATATTATCCTTTCCTCCAGCCCAGGGAACGGCTGTATTGGAAAGCACATCTCAGCTTCAAACATTATCTAGACTTTATTGGCTTCCAGCAATCTGATAGACAGCAAGAACACACATCCTGGATCACCTGCCTGAAAGAGGCCCTTTTGAAGACAATATGCCTATGAAGCTTTAAAATGTGCCTATCAAGCTTATAACGTGTTCTCGTTTTTCTGAGCACTTGTACTCCACTCTTGAGTGTGTCCTACGTCTCTGTCTAATAAACCTTCTCATGTCTCTCTTACTGATGTGTCTTGAAAATTCTTTTACCATGATGAGAGGTCAGCAAACCCTCAAACTTATTTTTATTTTTATTTTTTATTTTTGGTACCGGGGATTGAACTCAGGACCTCGCGCTTGCCAAGCAGGCGGCACTGAGCTAAATCCCCGGCCTCCAAACTTATTTTTAAAGGTTGAGTTACATTCTTTTTTTCAGGCTCGGGAACCTCAAGACCTAGCTCAGCCCAGTGACAGTACCAGGGAGGACAGGGGTCAACAAAATGAGATATTGCTTTACATGGTTGGAATGGCTAATGTTAAAAAGATTCGGTATGTCAAGAATTACTGTCTATGTGAAGGAATAGAATCTCATGCACTGTTAGTCAGAATATAAAATGATATCACTCAAGAAAATAGCCTGACAATTTCTTAAAAGTCAACATGCATCTACCATATCATCCAGCTAGTCTACGAGGTCCTCACCCAAGAAAAATAAAAGCTTGTGTCCCAATGAAGAGCATGGGAATGTTCATAGCAGCTTTATGTGTAGTAGCCTAAAATGAGAAACAACCCAAATGATCATCAACAGGTGAATGGAGAAATGAATAGATTACCCATACAATGAACCTTTATTCGGCAATGCAAGCCAATGAGTTATTGATACAGACAACATGAATGAATTTTAAATAATTATGCAGGAACGGAGCTAGACAAAATGAGAGATGTGCTGGGTGATTCTATTCACACAGAACTCTATAACTAATGTATTACAAACTAGTGTACAGATGGTACCTCAGATGATCCATGAATACTTCAGTGCTTGCCTAGGGACTGGAAAGTGGGAAACAGATAGAAAAAGGACATGAGAAACTTGGGGTTGGTGGACACATTCATTGTTTGTTTGGGGTGATTGTCCTGTAAGTTTCATAATTTTCTCAAAACATATGAAATTGTGCTTCTTATGTCAGTCATATCCCCAAATTGCAACTTAAAAGAAAACCTTTAATTACAACTTAAAATTGCAACTTAAAAAGAAAACCTTTAAGTCTACTTCAAGATTATGCTGTCTCAAAGCTTTCAATGTAGGGCTGGGGATTTAACTCAGTGGTTCTGCCGCCTGCCTTGCAAGAACAAGGACGTGAGTTCGATCCCTGGTACCAAAAACAAAACTTTCAATGTGGGTCAGAATTACCTCCAATCCAGTAAATGGTACTTCTTCTCGAAACTTCTTTTGCCATCATTTGCCTAACATGACTCTGGCTCCTTTCTCAACCTCAGCGCCTTCCCTTTTTATTGGTTTTCTCTCCTCATCCTTATCCTTCCCCTCAGGTCTTAAATCAGAGCATTCTTTAGGGCCCCCAGCTCGCCTCCCCTTTACATCACAGCCACTGTCCAAACAATGATAGATCCCAAATCTACAATCCAAGCCTTGTCCTCTCTTCTGAGTCCCGCACTCCACCAGGCTCCTGCTGAGAGCGAGCTCCACCCCACTCTCAATCCGGTGCCTGCAAAATTCCCCACCTCCCCTGCCCGAGAGGCAGCCCAGCCTGTGCTCAGGCCTCAGCCACAGCTGCACCGTCGCCCTGCGGCACCACCCACCAAGCCAGCCCTGGCACAGCGGGAAGAGCACGGGCTCTGGATTAGAACCCCAGTGTTGTCACCTTCTGGATATGTGTCCTGGGCACATGCCCTCTCAGGGGCTCATCTCTTCATTTGTATAGTGAGTATCTCTACTCTCCATAAGACTACTGGGTGGGTTAAATAAAATAAACATAAATATTTATATAGAGCCTGACATACAGTAAGTGCTCAATGACTGTTTACATGACTGGTGAAAGCTACCTTTCTCCATTTGTTCAAAGGGCTGTTCTTTTCATCCCTGCAGACCCTGTCCCCTGCCCTCCTTCTCTCTGCCATCTCCTAGCTCAGACCCCTTACATTTTGTTTAGCAAGTCTGCCATGTCTCTTACTCCCTTCTATCTGTAAACTGCTACCCAAATGCCTCCTAAACCCAGATCAGATCACACACTTCCATGATCAAGGACCTTTGATTGTTCCCCCTGGTCCAAATAGCATAGGCATTAGCAGGACATCTGAATGTCTACAAGCTTTGATGCCACCCAATTTTCCTAGCTTGAACTCTGCAGACACTCTCTGACCTGAACAGTGAGTCACTTAGCTACTCAGTTCTTCCCCACCCTCCATCAGCTCGGCCTGCCTCCTGCCTTCTGTGTGGGAGGAGGCCTTTCTCGGCCAGCCATGCCCCCAGCTTAGCTCAAAAGCTGTTTAATGAATCCCCCAATTCCTTGTCGGGAATTAATTGCACTTTGTTTGTATGCTGATCTGGGAGGTAAGTGTTGTCAATTATACACTTCCTCTCCTTCCCTTGCTTACCTCGGCCCAGACATTCCAGGAAGCCTTTTGGGATGGAATGAAAGGGGAACAAAGAGCTTGACAAGCAGGCTGCCTGACGTCTCCCTGGCAATGTCACCTGCTCAGGGAGGTTCCTCGAAGACTGACACTTTGCAAATTAACAGTTTGTTGGCACTTGAGCACCAGAGAGCCATCTCAATGGAAGGCGTGCAAGAATTGCAGCAGCAGCCCTACTCATGGCTTTGAGGGGTGCAGAAAGGGAGCACATACAGTGGGAAAAAGCAGACTTAATCCTGGATGTTCTACAGATCCCTCCTGAAGTTGAGGTGCTTAGTCTCTGTGCAGGAATGCCAGGCACACATCCCAGAGACCCTTCCAGTGTGACTACCCAGGAATTAGGCTGTAGCCTTCACAGCTGGACTGAGCCTCTGCGTGGCCGTGCGGAGAAGTCCTTGCCACAGGAACCCAGAGGCACCGACAGCCACTGGCCTGCTGGAGATTCTGCCAGCCGCTGGCCAACCAGCTGCAAAAGGCAGTGGGGACAGGGTGAGGATGCAAGGGGAGAATGAGGCCCGCATCCTGGCTGCCAGTCTCCCTCAGCATTCCCCACATTCTCCAGGGGGTCCTTCAAACAGTGAAATGATTCCTTTGGGTAGTTTAAGCTACTGGTCCAGTAACTGAGACTTTTTCACCAAAACAGTTCAAGGCTACTCAACACAGGCAACGAGTCACTGTCGGTGTCCAGATTTTCCCTTCCCTGAAACTCTGGAGCTGGCACACAACCCGCAGGACTGTCCCTGGGGGCCGTGGGCAGTGAGCACAGCATAGAGCTGAGTGCTCAAGCTGAGGCAGTAGCAAAGACTGAGGCAGCCAGGGAGGAGGGAAGGGGCCTGTCTGTCACCCCGCAGCACCGTCACTGTGTCATCTGCTTGGTCTTCTCTCCTAGGGGCAGGGCCTGCGACTCCCTCCGTGCGCTCACCCAGCAACTAGTCCAGAGCATGGCTGCTATGGAACTATCTTCTGGGTCAAGGAACAAATCAGCACGCCTCTCAGGGGTCTTCTTACATGTGCAAAGTATCTCCTTCCTCCTTCCTTGGTACTGGGAGGTGGGATAGGAAAAAATCAAGGAAGGTGACAAAGAAAATGGCAATATTAAAATCGTGCTTTTAAAGAAAAACTACACGTCAGGACATAAAAGTGATTCAAGCTTTTTTCCACTTCCAGGAAAAGTTCTTAAGGTCTTTAATGACAATAAACCTACAAACTAGGCCCAGGGCCTGGGCCTTCCACCTGTAAACTGCACTCTATCTCACTAACACCATCCTCAGAAATCGAGCTAGTAAGATTAACGCAGACCTCGGCTTCAAACACGTGGTTTGCATTTTAACACAGGCCGGCAAAGGAGAAAAACCCAGCAGACACTAGAAAACACCTCTTAGATCATCCATTTTAGAGACACCCCAAACCCCCTCAAACATGACCGACTCAGCCACAAGATACCTCTTTCCCTCTTGAGGGTCTGCACTCTATTTCTTTTGAGTGTGTGCTTAGAAATTCTGCCTCACAAATCCCTTTATGCTCGTACTGACCTCCCTGAGAATTCTTTCTCTGTGATGGAAGTTGGTGACCTGCAACCTGCCCCATGGGTGGGGTGAGTCAGGGGTTCCCCATCCCCACTTGGGGGACTTCCCTGGGCCCTGTCCAGGTGGTATCAACTAAGGATGCAGAAAATTATACATTTTTCCAGACATAGGTATATTAGGATAACTAGTAAGTAATTTTTGACCCTGAAATTTAAGGACTACAGTAAAAATTCTTTGTATGAGGGTACACAGGAGGAATATACATTAAAAAGGAGGCTGCTTGAAGTCAGGTACTTTACACTCTGGATAAACTGAACACAGAGAAACCTTGGCCTCCTGGGGTCGCCCCTCCTCTGCCAGCTAAGCACTCATCTCCAGAAGAATCAGGGAGGCTGACCTTCTGATTCCTTTACACTTTGAGGCCAAGTTACAGAGTAACCTGTCAGGAACCCTCTCAGAATCTACCAGGCTGTTTAAATAGAGCAAAGTCCACCCGAAGTTCCCGGCGCTGGGCCGAGCGAAGGCCAGAGCCCAGACAGGAGGCAACTGTGGACCCCAGCTCTGCCGCCCAGCCCCTGGTCCTGGGTCCCACAGCGTCCATGCAGTCCGCAGTGAGCTCTGTGCTGTCCACCTTCGTGAGCGAGCTCCCCGGCTGGCTCCTGTTCTCGGGGGGCTTCCTGCCCGTGGCTTTGCTGCTTTTCCTCCTGATCGCCTGCTTCAGGGCCCACCTGATGGAGGGTGAGTGTGACGCCACCCAGGTAGGGTTCAGCGTCCTTTCCTGAGGCAGCAAACCTTCCAGACACGCGCCTCTGCCAGGCCTGGGAGACTCAAGATCGCTGTCACTGAGCCCTGCCTGCCAAGGCCTCAGCGCACCGGGGGCGGGGGCCCTGGGCACTGTACGCTGTGTGTCGGGAGGAGAGGTGTCAGCTGGGGCCTCCACTCCTCTCCTCTCCCCTGCCCTCCCCTCCCCTCTCCTCCCCTTTCCTCTCCGTCTGAGGCAAAAGACTTGGAAACATTAAAACGGTATTCGTGGTCTGCCTTCTGTATGGGACAGATGTGTGTGTGCGTGCGTGTGCTTGCGTGTCTGTGTGTCCGTGCGTGTCTGCAAGTGTCGGTACTAATCACTGTGTGGACACACTGCTTTCTCATCCACTGGACTTCCATGCAGGAAATGTTCCAAACATCGTGCTATCACAGTATCTGGCAAATGTAAACCCCTAATAAATAGATACTCAGGTAGAAACGTCCCATGAGCACAGAGTGTTTAGGCGAGAAAGAAGGAAGGAAGGAGGCGGGAGAGAGGGGCAGGAGGGAAGCAAAACACACTTCAGAAAGCTTACGGCCTCCTGGGAGGACCGCTGGGACCCCACATTGAGGCTATGCTGTTCGGGTTAATGAAACTGGGGCTGGGGATGTAGCTCAGTGGTTCTGGCGCCTGCCTCGCAACCGCAAGGTCCCGAGTTCAATCCCTGGTACCAAAAAAAGAAAAAAAAATTTAATGAAACTGGGTTGTGATTAGATAGACTATATGTTAATTCTGTACCCAGTAAATATTAGATACTATAGTGGTTAATCACTATTTTAGCAATACTGATAAAAATCACTCTATTTCTTAATTTGGATGGTGTCATATAAACCACCAAAAAACCAAATTTGAAACCCCCTTATCTTCTACAAAAACTTGCTAAGTCCAATCAATGTTTGTGTATTTTTTCCTCTATAAACAGAGGTTCAGACTCTTCAGGTTCATGCCATAATATATATTCTAAAGTTGAACAGCAGAGCAATTAGGGATATTTATGTCTGTGAAGAGAATTAAAACATAGAAAAATCCTAGAGGACAGAGATTGTGTTACAGAGTCCCAAGTCTTGCATTTTAAGTACTCCAACACCCAGCAGCCCTTTACTTTGTGTGTATGTCTCACTTTTATGAACAGCTCCCCTGTTGGGTGATTAAACTATATTCTGTGCCTCTATGGGATTCTTTTGAAAATCCTTCTCTTTATTAAGTCAGTTCATCTTCCATGCCCCAAGACCAGCCTGCTGGATTTTCTGCTAACCCAGCCACTTATGATCATTTTCCTTCAGAAAAGTAAGAGAAAATCAAAAATCTCCAAGATCCTGGCTACAGCTCTCCTTCAGCCTTCCAAGTTGTTTTAATATCCAGGTACTATGAACATTTCCATGCTGACCTCTCCTAGTTGTAGTAACTGCTGTCAGTCATGCATATCGCAGACTCCCACTGACACCGAGCACCCTGAGGAGAATAAACGGTGTGGACATCGCTGTTGGGAATTTGAACACTTCATGTCTTTCCCAAGTTCTGTCTCTAGCTGCTTCTTTGGCAAGATAAAAATTTTAGTATCTCAAAAGAAAAATGCATCAAGCACGAATAAGGTCAAGATGGCTTCATGGGTTTCAAAGTCTCACTGGGCTCTGCTTATGAGTTATTATAGATCAGATAATTCAGTGGGACATCTGGTATTGGGGACAGGTGGCCAAAGAGGATGGATCTGGGTTCCAAAGCTTTATTTACCCCTGGGAAAACATCTGTAATATGTAAAACATAAGTAAGTTTACAGTACTTTCTTTAGATCATTCTGCAGTATAAGCATATCATGAGTTTTCAGAACGCCCTGGAAAAGTTAAGCTGCAGTCAGGAGTGTGGCCTGGCAGCCAGAGAGGTGCTACAGGGATGTGCAGGTGAAGTGCCACTCAGTGCCTGGCCCCAGGAAGTGAGCAAAGTGCACACACCACTGTGAGTATTTGCACAGTGGCCCCTTCTGTCTCCAACACAGTCCTGCCCAGGAAAACTGACCAGGGACCAAATCACAGGCAAAAACTATTAACGAGTTTTAGCTCCATAAAATTAGAACTGCTAATGAAGGATCCGAGTGAAGAGAACAGAGGGCCCCAAGAAACATGCTTCCTTCCTACTTCCTTCTCCCTTCCCCACTCCAGATTTTGACATGCTGATGAGCTGATCCCGTCTCACAATTGTGAATCTGTTCCTTCCCCTAAAAGCCTTTATTCTTTGCAGCATAGGATCTAGCCCAAGGGACAGCTAGAGGTCAGCCTCACATGATGAGGGCCAATGTTTCCTGGGTAGAGTCCTTTAACCAATTTTAAAGCTTTCTGCAAGCGTGCACCATACTTCTGCATCATAATAGTTTTCATTCATTCATTTGATAAATATTTGTGAATCTACCTACTTTAGCCTGTTTTCTTTCTCTATGACTAAATACTGTAGACTGGGTAATTGATAAGGACATGAAATTAATTTCTTACAATCCTGGAGTCTGGGAAGTCCAAGTTTAAGGGGCTGCATCTGGGGAGGCTCCTCTTGCTGCTGGGAACTCTTGACTGGCTCTCAGGGCAGCACAGAGCGTCCCCTGGTGAGAAGGGCATCCGCAAGACAGGCAGATGGGTTATTGTAAGAGACGCCCCTCTCACTGCTCTCCTCACAAAGCCAGAGTCCTGGAGGCCTGATCACCTCCTACAGGTTGCACCTGGTCCCACTTTATGTTTCTCAAGGGAGACTGAACTCCAACATGAAGTTGGGTGGTGAACTGAACCATAGCTCTACCGCACACCAGGGGTTGTCCTAGGCAGCGGGACAGACTTTTACTATGGGCTTTCAGGATGAAAGAAAACAATGTCAGTTCTAGAAAACCACCAAAGGGGGCTGAAGATGTGGCTCAGAGGTAGAACCCTTGCCCAGCAAGTGCATGCCCCTGAGTTTCATCCTTAACACTAAATAAAGAAGAGAAAAAGAAAAAAAAAAAAAGAAAACCATAAAAAGCACTGACAAAAAGCATCATCAAAAGTTACAGATGTTACAAATCTGTTTCTGACTCTGGCCTCAGTCAATATCTGGTCAAAAAACTGAAGAATGACCTATTCTTTCTCCTTTCCTGAATGTCAGACTGAGCCCTCTCACCAGCAGCAGGATCGTCTACGTAGCTCAGGGGCACCCTCAGCATTACACTGAGCCACGTTGTCCATTTTCACCTACATTTGCTGTCTCTCACTGCAGTGGGCTGAACGTCCAGGTTATGTAGAGGTAGGGACTACAGCAGTCAGGAAGTGCAGGCACCATTAATTATGGCATAACAAAAATCTGTGCATTAGTCACTTAACACTTTGCAGTTCTCATCTGAAGCTTGTTGTTTCAAAATGATTGTACTTTCTGTTGCCACTTTCCTAAGAGGAAGTAAAAATATTTTCTCTGTAGTTTGAGAGCCAATGAAAATGGGCTCACTTGGCCCAAAATAAAATATCACCAGTTTGTATCTCCATTTAGCAATATTCACTTAAAAACTGTAAACAGATGGGCAAATGTCATGTCATTTATCTTCCAGCCAGGGCTGTGCCAAGTGTAATCATTCCTATTTTGTCCCTGTAGAGAGGGACATTGACAGATTAACTGGTATGTTCACAGAGCCCCAGAGTCCTGCATTCTAAAACAGAAAACTAGCTTGCTTCTCTCATACATCCTGGACCATCAGAAAAGAGAGCCATTTTAAGATGTGATGAAAAGCATGAGGAGACAATGTCATCATTCAACATTAATCCTTAGTCTTCAACCCTTAGGAGGTAATGGTGCATGTAAATTTAATTAGCAGGTAGAGAACATCAATTTCCTCACAAAGGAAGAAAGAAAATTCTCTAACATCCTGCACTCTTCGAACTGTCAGTAGGCTTGAGAAGTAGCTCTTAGGGTGGTCTGAGTCTTAACCTTTGCATGTCCTAGCCTTTCACCAGCCACTACTAACCACATGTTTCATCCCCTAGGGAAGTTTGGATTATCTCATACCATCCTCCACTCCACGCACTAAGTCCTGAGATTCCTAAAACTACTTCTCATGCCACCCAGCCCCCAAAATACCATCAAAGAGCAAATCATTCTCTAAAATAACCAAATTGCCAAAAATAGTATTTTTTTATTGTGTCCATTGAATATCTCAAAATTTGTATAGGGTTAGATCCAAAATAAGGTAATGAATCAGGTTCTGGCCTTTTGCATTCTACGATAGACAACTGAAGTATTAAAAACTATATAGGGTACCTAAGCATTTTCAAATGTACATGTTAATGGCCAGCAATCAAAAAAGACAAAAAATAATTATTTGGAAAGAGCAGAGTGAACTAAGACTTAGCAGAGTCAAATTGTTAAGAACTTAGACTATGGAGCTAAGCCAAATAGAGTTTGAATTCCATGGTCTCTCAATCTTTTGAAGTTTAAGCTTTCTAATCTGTAAGGTAGAAATAGCTGCAGGGTCAAGCTAGGGGACTGGTGTGGGGCTTAAGTGAGGTGATGCACACCAGGTTCTTAACAGTGCCTGTTCTGAACAACTGTTAGTCATCATTGTCCTGCTGGCTTATAAATTCCAAGCAGCCAGTGATTGTGTCATTACCATGACAGCTATTGTTAAAACTGCCTTAAAATAATTAAGCAAATCACCCTGTGTTATTCACCTTAAAAATAACAGAGGCAGGACATGAGCCCTGGCTGGCTGACTCTGAACTAGCCCTCTCAGCTGACACACTACTCCCGGAGTATTGATTGAACACTGGATGTTTTATCTGTTGAATGCGCGAATCCTTTTGGTCCAGGCAAATAAACTTCCTACCAACTTCAGAGACAACTGTAGGAGAATTTTAAGTAAGGCATGAAATTCAGAAAAATCTTTGAAAGAGTCGATGAAGTTTTGTATGAGGAGTAATTATTATTATTGATGGTGGTAGTTCCTAACACAATGATCTATCATTCCTCAGTCAGAGATTAGATTTCTGTACTCAAGGCCCAATGGGGAAAATAAACCCCACTGAGTGCAGAATTTTCTACGAGAGCAAACGCATGTGTTTTCAGGGCCACCTACCTGTCTAACCTCCCTCTGCGAACCCTCAGCGGACACACTGAAATACTGCACTGGCCAAGCTGCAGGCTCTTTTAGAGGAGGGTACACTATCCTACTTCTCTTGCTTCTCCATGGTGCCTAGCACTGATGCTTTACTCACTGGAAGGAGACACATTGTAGATGGATGAGTTGCCTCTTATTCCCTCTATTTCACTTCTCTGCTCTTACAGTTCTTTTCTTTCAATCTTATTATTCAGGTCTCCTGTTTTCAACTCTGTAATTTGTATCCTGGTTCCTTGCTCAAAGCACCTGGTGTTCAGTTAGCCATTGGTAATTTAGAATAGAAAGGAAGCAATCATTCATCTTTTGGTGAGTTCATAGTCTAAACCATGGGCCATTTCCAGGGAGTATCTTTAAAACAGCAATGAGATGTGTGGAAAGGCTGTGTAAGCCGGTGCTGAAGGTGTGGACTCTGAAGCCAGACTGCCTGGGATTGAATCCTGAACCCATCGCTTTTTGTGGTCTTGGGAAAATTGCTTCATCTGGATCCCTCTCTGTCTCAGGCTGTTCATCTTTAAATTAAAAATATAGTAATGGTGACTAGCTTATAATGTCATTGCAAGGGTTGGATAAAAAAAGAACATTGGTCTCTTTAAAAAAAATTAGACAAGATAACTCATGCAAAGGACTCCATGTTGTGTCTGGCACACAGCAAGTGCTGGACAAGCACTGGCTAGCAAATCCTGAGGCTCCTATAGCCGAGGGCTGTCGTCATCTAAGCATATGCACCTTCTCCTGAGTAAGATCAGCATTTTTAAAGGCCAGAAGAATTGAGGCCAGGAAGAGTGTTTATCTCCCAGAGCACACAAAGTGTTTGGCAAGGGATAAAGTGCATGGATTTCACGTGGAAGCCAAAGGTAACATTTCAGGTTTGATTCTATCGATGTGTTTGTTGTTACCCGTGCAGCTATAAAGTCCTGGTCTCTTGCTTGATTGGACTAATTGTAATTCTGAAAATAAAAATTTTGAAGGCAAAAGCAGGCAGATCAGTTAATTGTGTCTTGGTGGCAGTCAGGAAGGGAGATGTGTTTTTTGATGTGCCAGGAATATCCCAAGAAATATGTGTTGAGATTTTAAGAGATTGCAGGGCTAATTTGGTTATTGCCAGAGATACTAGTTGAAGCTACAGAAGCAGCCAGGAGTTCACAGAAAGATGGTACATAACAAAAGGTGGGCAATGGGCAGAGAAGGGCCCTGTGTCAAATGCTACAGAGGCAAATTGAGAATTTTTAAATGGCTATTTTGTAAATAAGAGTAATTAAGATGATATGCATGAGTTTGAATCTTAGTAGCTTTAACTGATGCTGTATTGTAAGGGGTTAAGGAATGTGTAGATTGTGAAAAGTTGAAAGGGTTGTCAGTAAAAGGCTGCCGAAGAGACTAATCTGTTTTGTCAAAAAATTATTTAGTGCCCAAATATATTCTGGAAGGGGGAGCAAGGGCAGAACCCATTTTACTCATTTCCATATTCCCAATTCCTGGCCTATACATGTTTTTAAAAGGCTTACTGAATATAAGGGTATTAATCAACAAAACCTGCTGAATACGAGACATACTTAGCATGTGACAATGTTTGTAACAGTGGGTATCTGTTCACTCTCACCAGGCCCATTCTTCAGAGGTGACTGAGCTGGAAGATCCTATAACAGTTCTTGCCCTGAAGACTAGGGCTTCTGTAACTCACCGGGGCCAGGAGAGCCACAAACAGTGGCCAGCTGCCATTATGAGCTGTCGAGGACCAATGGCACTCGGCTGTGTCCAAATTATTAATTGGTATTTCTTCTTTCAGTAAATGAAGAACTGTCTCAGATTCCTGATGGCCGATCCATGTGCAAGGACTGCTCTTCCCAGTCCTGGCAAATGAAACAGAGGTGACTGTTGGGACTGATCAATGGCTAAAGCCCAATGAACTTCTAATCAGACCAATGGCCCACAGTTAAAGCAGAACGCGGCAGCAAGAGAAGAATACTAATATGGCAGTTCTGAGCCACACTGAAAAGTATCAGATAGTCTTTATCCAAGAGGACTTCTCTGAGAACCAGCTTTAACGACAGCTCTTCAGGAAGTGCCAAGAACATGAGACTTTCTTGGATATGCTCAATGGACTGAACACGTTTTACTGTTCTTATAACCATGTTTACTTTGAAAGGCATACTTTAAAAATGAAATTCTTGAGCATCATTACTACCTAATCCCATGGAAACCCACATTACTCTGATGCTAGTGAGGAAACTGGTGGAGATCAAGCCAACAGCAAAAGATGAGTGCCTTGAGACCTCCGTGGATGACCCAGGCAAGAGGCCTCCTGCTCACTCCTCTGACAGTTGAGCATTGCTTACACGACACCAGTTCAAGGCAGCATTTCTGGACCTGCGTTTGCATCTTATTTCCTCATTGTGTTCACAAATCATTACTGTGACAAAAAACAAGCAGAGTCTCCCAGTATGAGGTATGGACCACTCACCAATGTAGACCTCAGCATGTGACTTGGAAATACTGACAATTTGGGGCTGGGAAAAGGAAAGGAGAACAGGATGTTCACATAATTGCTTAAGAAGACTAATGCAAGACTTTGCCTATAAAACCAAAGGGAAGCTATACCTAAATATGGAAAGAAGTCAGGAGAATTCTTTCAGTGGGAGTCCTACCTAAAGAGCCAACATAGACAACTGAAAAGAAATACTTAATTCAAGGTGGTAGTTAAAACAATGGTTATTATTGTGTTCTCTCCATTTTTCTTGTTAACAGGAATGAAAGATTTTTAATACTACCTAGATCTGGTTATATTTCAGTTTTCTCACATGACTCTACTAAGGTATTAGTGATGTGCTTTATGAAATGTATCTGATCACCTGTAATAAATGCACCAGTTTTGGTAGTGATGCAGTCATGCAAGATTGTGTAGATGACAAAAAGCAAAAATGCATTACAAGTGCCAGTATTTATTGTTTCTTCCCTTCAGCCCCACCCTGAAATTCTTCATGTCTTGTGAGCAATCTGTTTGCACTTCATGTAATGTAATTCATTGTCCAATTGAAGGCACTTCTCCATGTTATAGTGTTCAATTACAATGCAAATGTCTGCTGGGACTTTCAGGCGGGGGTAATTTAACAGTGTTCATGCCATATGGAAGGAATAACACTATTCAGTTTGGGGAGTGATCTCTTTTTAGCCCTGGGTGGAATCAAGCTTGTGTAAAAGTGCTTTACCAGAAGGTGTGAAAGGATGCTTCACATTCCCACCACAGGCAACTGCCAGGCAAATCTGGGGCTCAGTCACCAGGGTTTGCGCCATCTTCCTTCAGAAATAGGCGCTTTGGAAGCCCTTGTTCTGACTCTGGTGGCTGCCTGCCCACCTTCTCAGCTACACTGTTAACAGATGAGCCCTAATCATGTATGTTCTCCGCAGCAAGCATAACCAAGCAGTTTAAAGCAAGACCTGTCTCTTTTGTTGCCACTGAATAAGGTGGAAATAAAGAATACCCAATGAGATGACCAGATTCATGAGTTTTTTTCAATGTAGCAGACCACTTACATGCTAGTTTTCCTACTGAGAAAACAAGTCCCAAGGTTTCATTACCATGGTTGAAAGGCAGGTGCATGGTCACACTTCCGCTTCATGTGCTCATAGGTTTTGATCTGTCACCTTCACAGCTTTTGCCCAACAGTGCTGTCTCCATCTGGACCTGGCCAGTCTTCTTTCCTTACCCTACACTCAGTTCCATCCTATGGTCCAAAGCTTGTTAGGGAACACAAATCCTCTCACCACCTGATACGGTCTCAACCCAACAGTTCTGAATCTGATTTCTACTATCCTAGTATCTGAAAGAATTCCCCATTAGAGATAAAATGTACTCCCAATTTGAAACGTTCAATAAAACTCTTCCATGAGTGCTTGTTGTCACACTGCCATTATTTATTAGTCAGTGAAAATTTACCACCAAATCTTTTACTTTACAGAGCTAACCCAAAGCTGTCAAGCTGTCCATTTCTGCTGTTGGCTGTGTTGGCAATCTGACAGCTGGGTGTTGTCAAAGATGGTCTGCCAAAGACATGAGAGATGCTCATCAGAAGACACCTCCGAGTTTCCATCAGAATTTACACAATGGCTTCTTATCCTGACTTAGGGGTGAGAGAATGAAGGAGAAATCATGTATTCAAACATTTTTATTTATAATTACCATCAAGTAGACTAGGAATTTTAAAATATCCTTTCCCTTTTAAAACTTTTCAAATCTGTATCTCAAAACCTTGTTGATCTACTTTCCTATTTATCACTTGGGGTTTGAAAGCTCAGTTCACCAGGTGAGACGATGACATCCTGAGATATAAAATGTTAAGAGACAGCCGTGCTGATGTCACATGTGGGAATAATTACCCACACTGCTGAGTAGTCCTTTGGGTCTACGTCCCCAGAGACACTCTCTGTGACTCTCTGCTGGATGTAACTGAGCCCTGCCTGTACATGGCACTTCCTAGTCCATGGTGCTCCACACAAATTCTCTGTCATGCTGTACAGAGGAACATGGTCCTCAAACCCTTGGGAAGATCTCGGATTTAAATATAACTGGTATATCCACAAGCTCTATGGTGAGAAATATATTTACAGAATCACACAATATTTCCAAGGCTTGGCTTGGTGAGATAGGCTCCTCCAGAGAGTTGTTGTTTTTGTAACAATTATAGAGAAAGTGAGAAAGGCCTTTCACAAGTTGCAAGATAACTCAGTGTGAAGAGATCTCAAAGATGACAGTTATGCAAATTATATTTAACACTCACTTTGCATGGCTACAGAGAGAAATTCTATGCAACATTTAAAAAAGGAATACACCCTTTTGGCCATTTGCTGTGTAATATTTAAAAGAAAATTAAGCCCAGAATCTGATGTGCCCTGGCAAAGGCTTCACAAGGAAGCATCACAACAGCACTTGGCGCGACCTTCGGCAGAGTCTGGTTTGCCTGACACATTAGGCACAGTGGACACATGAAACAGGATTCAGATGGGACAGCTAAAATATTTCCTGAAAGCAAAACAAAAAACTACACAAAGAAAGCAAGCAAAAATATCCCTTGGAGAATGTATAAAAACCAGGATATATTATCTAAGCAGGCAGAAAGAATTTGGCGTGCTGAACATAAGATGTGCAAACATTCAACACTGCTTTCACCATTTCAAATCATGATGCTGGTAACGTCATCAAATTATAAAACAGAGCTGAAAACGGAATTGCAGAATGCTATCTTCCACAAAACATTAGGACTTCTGATGAAAAACATCACTCCAGTTTATTTTTCAAGACCGGTATAAAAAGAGAAGTGACGAATTCAGAGAATAAACAAACTTTATTTTATAACAGTATTACAGAAAGCAAAATATCATTTAATACAACTTGAAGCTGCTATAAATCTAATAATTATAAGCAAGAGGAAAATGTTCAATATAGTGAATAAGTCCCTATCAGGTCTCTGGTGTCAGCTTTAAACGGTTTAGCTTTCTTACAACCAACTGAACAACCACTGAGGCCCTGCTCCTCTCCCTCTCTACAGCAGCCTCAAACCTGGGCGAGCCATTGAGTTATCTGGGAGATACACCTGCTCAGTAAGAAAAGGTCAGTTTCACACACAGACAAGGAGATTTAATAAAAAGCAAGGGGACTATCCATGTGTTCAGATAATGGAAAGAACTGGAATTTGGAAACGTTAAGAAAGCAAGCACTAAGGTTGTAAGCTGCCTGGCTCTTTTAGTAGAAGGGAAGAAACTGCCCTCTCTCCTCCCTCCTGCTCTGGAATGCTGTCGAAGAGCATGTGTTTGAGAAGCACTGGGACTATGGTGCCACAGGTCTCTGAACACAGTGCATGGTCAGTGAATTGGTAATTCTCCAGTCTGGAGAGTCTCTGACTTTCTAAAAAGTCACAGGACTGGAAAGTCAAAAGGGTTCAAAATAAAAAACATATCGGTGAAATTCTCAAACATTAGAAAATTTTCAAGATGTAAGAAATACTTTTAATTGGTATTAATATTTCTCAGAGAGTATATTTACTGCAATCTGAAAACTCTGCAAATATTTACTGTAAGAATTCAAAGGAAAGAATCTGAAAGAAGGAAAACCACTATCTAAATTAGTCAGAGTTTCCTTTCCACACAACAGCACCTGTTCAAGTGAACAGCACCTTACCAGCCCAGGCTGGCTTTGTTCACTGTCAGATGAGCAAATGAGTCATAAAAAGCAAGTAGTTGTACACAAAGTAAATAAAAAATAAAGACAAAACCCCTTACTTGGGGGGAAAAAAGAAAGAACCAAGAATATTTAGAAGTGGTTATAAAACAAAGTAACATATTTAAAATGTGCGGAAACAGTGTAGACCAGAGCTGTTAAGGTAAGGTTTGATGTTGGCATTTTAACTCTTCAGGCTCTGGTCATTGTTACCAGTCGTAGCACAAATATGCTGGAGTGGAGGTGTGGCATTAAGTCTTGAAATGGTCAAAACTTCTCAGGTTCATGAATTTGAGTGTTGTTTAAACAATGACGTTCTAGGAAACAGAAAAAGAGACAAGGCTTAAATATTTCAAAAACAGACTTGGAAAAAAATGACAATGTTTTCAATGAAGTAATCAGTTATCTGCCCAGATCTATTTATTTATTTATTTTTTTTGGTACCAGGGATCGAACTCGGGTCCTCGCACTTGTGCAGCAGGCGACGAAACCACTGAGCTAAATCCCCGGCCCTTGCCGAGATCTAAATACAGATGTTTAAATAAATAAATAAATAAATACAGATGTTTACCAGAAAAAATGTGTAAGAGGCTACTCTGATCTTGGAGGTCCTAAAGTTTCTGGAGAATTAACAAGCGCACTACAACTGGCAAATGTCACTACATTGCACAAGATTTAATTAACATAAAGCCGGCAATTCGTATGGTACAGTGGTTCCCTCTAACCTACGGCTTTACTTTCCACAGTTCCAGTTATCCATGGCCAACTATGGTACAAAAATATTACATGGAGAATTCTAGAAATAAACAATTCCTAAGTCTTAGATTGAGGACATTGTAAAGAGCACAATGAAACTGCACCCCACTGTACCAGGTCAGGAATCACCCCTCTGTCCAGCAGATCCACACTGCACATGCTGCCTGCTCATCGGTCACTTGGCAGCGGTCTTGTTAGAGGCTTGAGTGTCACAGCAGCTGATGCTCATGTAACCCTTTTCTACTTAATAATGGACCCAAAGCACAAGAGTAGTGACGCTGGCAATTCACTTAGGTTGAAGAGAAGCTATAAACTGTTTCTTTTAAGTGAAAAGGTGGCAACCTCAAGAAAGGAGGTTGGACATGTGTGTTTCTCCTTTGGTTCTGAGGAAGGGATTGGCATAGCCAGACCATGTTTTGAAGACATCACTGTGGCTTGTGTGGTGAACAGGCTAAGGGCAGAGAGCAACAGAGGCAGGAACACTAGTCAGGAGCCACTGCAGGGATCTGGGCTGCCTAAGATGGCAAGGTCAGGTGCTATCGGCAGATGGTGAGACTTGAGTGAAGTGAGTCCTGTAAAGAGGGAAATCTGAGAGGCACCACTGAAGAAAAGGAGTCAAGAGGAGGTGATTAAGAAGGACAGAGCAACAAGATCATAAGGGTAAGAGTCCAGGGCTTTAAAAAAGAGATGGAGGGCCAGGGATTTAGCTCAGTGGTTCCGGCACCTGCCTTCAAGTGCAAGATCCCAAGTTTGATCCCTGGTACAAAAAAAAAAAAAAGAGAGAGATGGAGACAAGATGCAGTAGGTATATATACCAATGCCCAACTATGAATATATTTATTATGTATTGCAAACACATATACTATACAAAAGAGAGAGAATGCTGGGTTTAGCGCTCGAGTAAGGCATTAGGACTAGGGCTGTAAAAACTTGGCAGTCAGGATGTAAGGATCTAACTGAAACCAGCAGCTAGAACTAAGTCTCATTTGAGTATAAGGAGAAATGAAAGACAGTCTTGGGGAAGCCTACAGTCTAATATACGCAGAGAGGAAAGAGGACTAAAAAATAACAATGCTGCACTGTCCCTATAAGAATTTGAGAAGGCAATTGTTTCATTTTCTATTTCAGATTGGTTGAAAATTTTGGCAATAAGTAGTTACAGAGGACAGTGGAGAGAGTAATTAATGTCCTTTAAAGACACTGACCCCAAAGCCAATCAGAATGTACACTCTCTTTGTTAGATAAAATTAAGTCTTGTTTTAATGAAAAAGATCCTATTCAGATGTATCACAGATGCTATAACATCTTGAATATTCAGGAGAGACTGATTAATAAAATTATTGTTTTCCACCCTGTTGTCTACCTTAGGCTATTTCATTACTCACTGGAAAATCAATGGACAAAACACAGTCTTTTTGTTAGTTAGTAATAATGACAAGAAATGTGGGGATGGTATACAGAAATTGATACAGCTTTCAATCAAATGCACTGGGAGTTATGTTAGGCAGGTAGTTGGACATTAGCAGGTTCAAAGGACAAATAGGGTGAGATCCAAAATAGCATTCATTGCCAGTTAAAGAACAGAGACATCAGTGCATAACAGATTTATAATCATCTGTTAGGTCTCAGACCCAAGGTGACCCAAGAGCACAATGACATCTTAATGACATTGTACACATTCCTTCTTACACTTGGCCACCTGGCCGTCTAATTCCACAACAAGGTACACTGCATTCCCAGCTGCCACAACTACAGCTCAATGATACCAGGAAAGGAAATATTTTTTTAAAGACCCTCCTGCCTTGGGCTGGGGCCTGGCTGAAATTTAAAACATATCTTTTGTGAGTTCTTTACATGATTCAAAGCCCTGGGGAAACACTGACCATCTAAAAAGTCCAGGAAGACACCTTGCAATTCCAACGTAACTTCTAAATACAACATTGATAATCATCATAACAACCCCTGCTCCCGGACACCCAAGAGTAACTCTGCTGTGCATAAAATGGACCCAAAGAGCACTGGGTGCAGGTCCTTCCTGGCACTGCCTGCCTTCTCCCTTTAAGGTGTAACTCTGTATCAAAAACTCAGTAAATTCTACCTGTACTTCTGTATAGTTGCCTGTGTATCTTGACTGAATTTTTTCAAGGGTACAAAGAGACGAGGAACAAGGAAGCAAGGGGCTGTTCAATTCCTCGCTGCATCAGAACCTGACTGCCCAGTGAGAGGTCATGTAAGACCTTAAGCCAAGCTACTTGTTTTCCTTCTTCAAGAACTGCTGTCTGCTCTGCTACGGGAATATACACATCACTTGTTGAACACAGCTACCATTTTGCTTAGATTACATTAGAAAACCAGCTCCTTGACCTACTGAAATAATATTTTGGATACAAATTAGGTTAAATACGGTATATTAAAGATTTTTAGATATGTACCAAATACCTACAGTGAATGTAATCATCATATGTTGCAAACATGAACTAAGAAAAAAATAAACAATAATGAAAATGGGGAGAGAGGCTCTAGAGACAAGGACGGCAGGTGGGGAGGGGAGGGGAATAAAAAGAACCAACATGTGTTAAATATATGGACCTCCTCCCTACTACAAACATGTACTAATAAAATAAAATAAAAATAAATAACATGTAAGAAGGGGGAAAAAGAAAAAAATTCCTGTGTCAGCAGTGCCTGAAAATCTGCTACAAGAACAGGGTGTTGGGTTGTAGTCACCATTTTCTCTAGATTCTGTGTCACATTATTTTAAATACGTTTTCGTCAAAAATACAAATTTTATTTTGTATTGAGTCATAAAATTGTAAAGGAGGACCGGGAATTTAGCTCAGTAGTTGCACAGCTGGCCTCGCAAGCATAAGGACCTCAGTTCGATCTCCGGTACCAAAAGAAATAAATAAATAAAAAACATAAATAAGTGAAATTATAAAGGAAAGCTAAAATTAGACTGATTTCAAAGATATTATAGGAAACCAGGAGTACATCGGAATCGAAGATAGATCTGATCTCAAAAAATTCTCAAAATTTACTGAGCTAGATATAGAGAAAAAGCTATCGTCACCCACATAAATTCAAATGTCACTATTCCTACTTATTCACAACAACCACTAGGAAGTATAATGTAGTGTACTAATTTTTTTCTGGGAGTATTACAAATGATAAATTTGATGTGCTCTAGGATTCCAAACAGCTTGCAGAAGCAAAAAAATTTAATTAATTTTAATGTTAAATGTATTTATTTTCTCATTCTTTAAAAAGCAGTGAATAAGGCGTAATTTTGAATCAGCTTCTGAGTATATGAGAACATCTGGACTCCTTTTTGGTCTGGAGGAATAGGGAGCATGAGGTCTCACAGCTCCATATCCATGTATCTTTTTTTGACTCTGCTTACACTTAACCACAGTAACGTGTTCCTAAATATTACACACAGCTCAGCTCTTGAACTGGGGAGAGAAAAGATAAAGATGGAATCACTGATGTCACTGGTATACAAGCACTGCACATTTACAATTTAAAACCTTTTCTGTTCTTTGTCAAGTATCTATAAGAAACTCAGTATGTGAGTTTTTTACAGACCAGATTTTGGGTCTAAATGACTGATCACATGTCCCAACCAAACTGAAAACTAGGCCCTATGTCTTCACTTAAAAGCCAAAAAAGTTTCGAGAACTATTTCTTTTCTTTTGTTCTTTCTTCTTTCCAGCTTGAATTCTACCTCAGACTTGTAGATGTCTGGAAAATTTCACTCTGTCAATAATATATACTGGCAGGCATTAATTATAAGCACTAATTCAATCTACTTTCACTTGTACAGCTTCTTAAGATTTGCCTTAAGTTGGTATAAAGTCACAGCTGTCAAGTATATTCTTCATGTATCAGAATTGTGCTTAACAAAAATACCATGGACTATACAGCATCAACAAGCATTTTAACTATTTGTCCTACTCCCTGGCCTGTGTCCCCCTTTTGGCCAATGTAAGAATATGTCAGTCTCCTCCAATCACAAGTCTAGATTTATAACCAAATGCCTCAAGGGCTAAGGCTGGTCTGGTCGCACTCTGTCTCAGGCCTCACAGAGGGGCCAGAGAGCTCTTACTCAACTCAGTGCACCCAGTGCGCATGGGGAGAGAGGGAAGTCTGTGTGGAAGTGCTGTGATTTCCTCTGAAAAGCACAACCTCAGTTTCCAGGAACCAAGACCTCGCATATGGATCTCAATCTGGAGAGTGCGCTATTCCAGAAATCGATTCAGTAGGCTGATTTTAAAAAGCATTTACAAGCCACTAGAAATGCTGCCTTTAAGTGGCAAAGTACTCATTGAGAGAGACGTCTCAATAAAAATGCAAAAATATGGATTTTATCCAAAATAATGCAAGAAGGCAATCAAATAATGTTTTAGGAAAACAACATTCTTTAAGTGAATGAAGATTAAAGTATCACAGCAGTAATGTAACCAGAGATGTTCTAGGGTCTGTAGGAACAGGCTATTCTCATGATCATATGTCGGGAGCAATGCTACATAATTTTAGGGAAAAATCATTTGGTTAGCCTAGTTCTCCTGCCTACAGCCCAGCTATGGAATTCTGAGACATAATTCCATTTTGGCCTCCGGTCACAACTGAGACCTGAATGATCCAGTGATGCTGTGATTCTCCAGGACAAGATTACACCAGCTGAAAACATCCTGGGAGGAACAAACATCTACTCAGTTTCTCATTGTTCTTGGATTGTTACATATTTGTTTCTCCTGATGTACTGAATAAAAGGTGCAGTAAGCCAGGGGCTTTCATCTTTGCCGCCCAGAGCAGCACTGATCAGACCCCAAAGCTCAGCTTCTTGTCAGTCTCATTTTTCTACCTTTCCTGTAATTCGCCTTGTGCTGCCATGGCTCGCGGGAGACTAGGACTTACTGCAGAGGTTCTAGTAACGTCCCCTTTCCCTGTTCCCTGCAATCATACTGAGGCACTGTCTGTCCTCACCACTTTCGCCAACGGTGCAACAGCACTGACGAGTAACCCTGGTGGCGTCTTAGCACAGGTCAGAGCAGCTACACCACTCTGCACTAGAAGTCACTGCACTTGTCCCCAGCACACACTCGCAGTGAAACAGAAAGCCATTTTCACTTAAGGATGTCCCTGATGAAACAAACAAAAATCCTAATTCTCATATCCCAACCCTTGAGTATGTGTCCTTTTTAATATTCTGTGTGAGGAACTGAAAATATACACACAACATTCCCGCTGCATAGAGAGGAACAATGATGCCTACAGGAAAAGCACTGGTGTGAATATCTCAACTGTGAGCCGAGGAAGCTGCTTTTTAATAAAACACCTCTTTCTGCTTGAGAGTTATGGACAGACTATGTCATTCAACTTGGATATGTGGCAGACATTCTTGAAAATTAAGTGAACCTGTCACTTCAATAAAAACAACAGTATCAATTGTTGCCAATGATAAGTTTCAGGCAAAAATTGCGAATTTTAGAAAATAGTATTTTGTCCATTGTGAGCTGGACAGCTTCCCAGTATTTAAAAATGCTTCAGAGATCAGTGGCAAGTCCTGCTCATTTCCCTGTCTGTCTCAGTCTCAGTTACTGTAGCTGAGCTCAGTCCTGAGTCCCTGTTCGGGGGCCAGTTGTAGCCAACCCTCTCAGCCACCAGTCCCAGGTCCCACTTGCCCCAGGTGCCACTGTGGGGAGCCAGCCCACTCCTCTGAGCTTTCCCCACCCAAGTGCCACTTGTGGGAGACCCAGATCCCTACTTTGCTCTCCCTGACCTGAGAGCAGATGAGGATGAATGACGACAGACAGACACAGAGTCAGTTTAACATCTGGGCAGCCGGGGGGCTCTTGCCTCTAGTAGGCAGAGGAGCCCCCAGCATCTGGCTCGTCTTACTTTTGTCACCCAATATCCATTAGGACAGTCTTAGGTAAACAACTTAAGCTCAGCTGTCTTAATTTTTCCCTAAAACTTGCAATATGCCATCACCCAAGTGCAGCCTTTCTCCTTTGGGCTCACAGAAGAGGCCAATTAGGGCTCAATTCTCCTTTTGTCTCCCACAAGTCATTTTGCCTTTTCCAGGATCTCATACAGGTGGAAGCACACAGTACAACATGGCCTTTTCATACAGGTTTCTTCAACTTAGTGATTATTTTTAACTTACTTTTTAAAAAATTCTCACTTCTGATTTACAGTAAGATAAATTTCAATACAGATAACTTACATGGGGGAGGGGAAGTAAAAAGAATTAAGATGTGTTATGTATAGGTACCAGCTCCCCACATAAATTCAATTTTTATGTACTGCAAACATGTACTAATAAAAAATATAATTCACAGAAAAAAAGCTCACTGAAATTTTTCAATAGATTTTCAGGTGTATAAAGTGGCCTTGAGATCCTTAAATTTGCAAACTTCTTGCAGAATCTGCTATCCTTCTGTTGTTTTCTCTCACAGGTCATCTGAGTATCTGCTGGCTGGAGGAGGACAATTATACTTACAGTCTCTTTCCCTTCCAGTAAGATGAAGCCCAGCACCTGTTCTGCAAGTGACTCAGCAAACTGCTTCTTTGTTTGCTGGAACACATCAAGGCTGCCAGAAGCTCCATCTCCTCTTGAGGCTCTCCTGGGGGCCCATGCATATGGTCTTTCAGGATGAGGGTGGCCCTACTGACGCTGTAATCTTATATGATATTCAGTGGCACAACACAATTGCACTTCAAAGATAAAAATTCAATTCAGAGAAGGTGAACCTTCTGGGCCGCTGAATCACTGCCCCCAGCACCAAGGAGGTGAGCCGAGCCAGGTGCCGGCAGCACACATTCCCCCCCCCACCCCCACTTAAATGAGAAGACAAGTGAGCAAGTCTCAAAACCAGACTTCCAGATTACCTAAAGCAACCCCAAAGGGAAACCAGATGGAACAATCTAATACTCAATCACCTGGACTCCCTGAACTGGCAACCAAAGAGGATCTGGAAAAAATGAAATCAGAAATAATTTCGCAGATAACAGCAGAGATTGTGCCCATAGTGCAAAACATGATTAATAAATCTAGAGAGGAGCTCAGGAACATGATGGAATCCCGACATAGGAAACAAATGGAATCCACAGAACA